>WHYT01016266.1:49323-96900 GCA_009806455.1 Tetrax tetrax
CCTTCCATACATGAATAGTTTTAAAAATTTAAGTCTTAACAATCCAAAAATGCTAAATCTATCTCAGTGATGCTCAGATCTGGAACATTCCCAGTATAGACTTTTTTTTTTTTTTTTAACATCTGGCATCAGATGTTGGCAGCATAATATCTATTGCTGGCAGAGGAGGTGGTAGCATCTAGGGACATTTCTGTGACGTGCAGTCGCTCGCCATGGTAGATTCTGTGGCGAGGAGGCAGCCGGTGCTTGTCGCAGTGTTGAGCTGGCTGTTGGTGCGGCGGAAGGCAGGTATGGTACCTGAACTGTGCTTTCACACGCCGCCAGAGCTGGGGAGCTGCAGGCTCTTGCTCCGACGCATTGATTTTATAACTTTCTGGGTAATGGTTATGCACCACTGTACCCTCTGTTAAATTACATCTATTTTTAGTTATGACATGTGGCTAATAAAACAATGAGAGCAACTGCACTTCTTCTCAACTGCATGAAGCTGTGTATAATAGTTGCCTCTTTCTGGCAGGTTTACTGAGCAGCTTTCAAGAGAAAGCATAAGCTAATTTATTGTAATTTCTTACTCTTCTAAGCCCAGCTTTTGAACTTCATGGAAAATTGTGGCTGTTCTCCTTTTGTTCTTTGTCTCCTTAGAAATAATAATAAACCAAACTCAGTACTTGAGGTCTCTAGATTGTGAGACAGAAACTTTCTCGGTAGGCATCTTTTTATGGAATGAAACAAAGATACTACTGTTTTACCTTTTATGGACAAATTATTTCATGACAGACTTGGTGATAATAATTTGAGCCTTTCTGTAGGCATATGTTTGTCTGAATAGCAGGTTGAGTACCCCACTTACAGTCACCAGAGCTTGCCAGGGCGGTGCAGGGAGTGTGACTCAGAGCACCTCAGTTAGGTACCAAAACCAGATACCACAAACACCTTAGTGGTGCTTTTCAGGTTTTCGTTGCCTTTTATGGAAAGTTAGTTGTTGTCTTAACCTTTTAACTTGGAACTGGGGGAGTTTATCACCCACTTTTCCTCAGCGGACATAACTGCTGCAGAGCTTTGGTTGTAAATACTCATTGAGCTAATTGCATGGCCACAAGTTGTACCAGAGGAGGTTTAGGTTGGACGTGAGGAAAAACTTTTTCTCACAAAGAGTGGTCAGGCACTGGAATGGCCTGCCCAGGGAGGTGGTGGAGTCACCGTCCCTGACAGTGTTCAAGAGGCGGCTTGATGAGGAGCTACAAGATATGGTTTAGTAGCTCTGGCAGCAATGGTAGTGGGAAAACGGTTGGACTAGATGATCTTATAGGTCCCATCCAACCATGTGATTCTATGATTCTATGTCAGGAGGTTGTTTCCACGCCACAGTGAGAGTGATTGCTGTTTATTTCCTGGTAATATTCTGATAACTAGTTGACTAGAATTGCTTAAATGGTTCTTCTCTTTGGAGTCCAGTAGGTACTCGTGGGATGTATAAATGCCTAGTCCAGTTAGAGCAGAAACTTGGGCGAAACACACCAGCTTTGCAAAGTGAGCACTGCAGCAGTACGAGCTAGACGATAACTTTTGTTTTTTTAATAGCTTGAATGTATCATCAGGCCGTGGATTGAATGTGTGAGCTACTTGTGTTGGCTGGAGGGAGGCGGGGTCTCTGGCCTGTGGCATGTCTTTAACAAAAATTACTTTGCTGTTGCCAGAAATTAATTGGAAGTATTTTTTCCTCTCAGTACTCATGGGATGTCAACAAGTATGCAAATGTGAAAATTTAACATATGTCTCTGGGTCGCTTTACACAGCTATTCACATCAGCTTAATGAGAAAAAACTATCTTTTAAAATGGCACTTCAGACCCAAGTCCTTTGGTGTCATAGACCATCTCACTGTTATTTTCTTAGTCTTCTGCTGAGATGTTAAATTGCTTATTTGTTTGTTAATTTTACACACTTGGACTGCAGCCATTTTTATCTTACTCTGGTCTTACGCTACAGTTAAAGTTTGTATATCTGCTAATCCTTGGTACACAGTGTTGCATCTTTTTGGGGTTTCTTTGCTGTCTTTCCTCAGAGCATCAGTTTGTATTGATCCTTTTGCTGCAACTAATGCAGTATTTTTCTTCTGATCTCTGTGGCAAACGCATTTATTTCTGAATGAAGCTTTAACATTGTTAACCTCTGTAAAGACTTCCTGACAGCACAGTAACTAGGGATGGACCAGCTATTTAGATCTAATAAGACCCAATCAGGTTATTTTGTGTTGTGCCTTCTGTCTCACATCTGTTCGTGGAAGGTGGTCCTGGCTTTCCTGTCACAGGAGCCACGCAGTCCCCTTGGCAGCATGGTCCTGCTCTTAATTTAGCACAGGTGGATCAACTTGGAAGCCTAAAATCTGCAATATTTATTATTTTCCTGAAATCTGCCATGTTTACCCCCCACTTAATAAACACAGTTTTTTTTTCACCATTTCATTTCACTGCTAATGTGTTTAGACCAAGATGTAATAATGCATATCAGAGTTGGGGATGTTGCTGTCGTTTCAATTATGCCTAATTGTCACACTCTGGGTCAAAGTTTTAGGGTTGTCTTTTTGCAGTGCTGAAATACCGTGTATTTTTTGGACCAGCGAAGATGGGCACAGGGTAGCGATGCTCAGTTGCGCTGCAGCACGCCTGCGTGTGCCGTGTTTTCCAGGTAGACTCTGTGAGTCCTGAGATGAGACTCAGAAATCTTTCTCGATATTAAAGTGTTGCACTGTCAGTTTGGGTGTCACTGTGCCGTATTTGCTAAAGCTTTCAACAGATGGCAGACTTAGGAAGGTGGTGTGCCAGCAATAAACTTCTGGGGTTTGTGCTGTTTTGCTTTCCTTTGTGAGGTGGGAAGGATATAATCATACAAATCCTTTTATCTGGACTGTAGGCTTCATCTTCTGATAAGAACAAAAAAGGGAATCCTGGAAGACAAATGAGATGCTTTAAAGTGTCACTGAGTAAACTGAGTATTCATGTCATCTTGGCTGTTGTAGAACTTCCTCTGGCTTTTAGATCTTAGATTTTGTCTACAACATTTTATTGGTTGAAAATCAAATGATAGCTGAACTAAGAAGAATTAAGTCACTGAGATGTGACCTTTTTTTTTTTTTTTTTTTTTTTGACAGATGCAGTTGTGCTTTTGGGATGAGAGGCTAGAGGCTAGTGAACCTCGCTCCCCACAGTATTTACAGAGGCATATCTCTGTCCCCCCTCTGAGCTGCTTCACAGTTAGCATGCTCCTGTGCTCCATTAGAAGAACCAAGTGCTTTGTGCTTAGCACACTGATCTCTGCATTCGTTGATATGGCACAATACAAACTAATAAATAACTGTTTTGTAAAATACTAGAATTAAAAAGTGGATATGACTCTTCTCAAGGTTCGAAGTAAAACCACATATTTGAATATAAATTTCATTATTTTTTTAAAAATGTAAGGAAAAAAAAGTATGAATATAACTGTATGAATATAACATTTTTGCTTTTGAAGTTGGAGAGAGTGAAGTCGTGCATATATTGCATGTACAAAGTATAAACAACTAATGAAAACAATTTTTATGGAATGCCTCTCCTGGATTTTAAAATTTCACACTTAACAGCTTACTGCAGTAATTACTACTCTGTCAGTGGCGTGATGACAGTTACCTCATCTAATGTTGCTTAATGTTTTGAAAAGTAACAGGAAAATAGATATTCTCTCCCTCTCTACTTTGTTTAGTTAAACTACATATTTTTGAATATGGATAGTAAAATCTTTCGCATAAGGATAGTAGTGTATCACAAACTGCATGCAAATACACTTTACTTCTTAAAAACAGTTCAGCTAGCAAATTTGAAAGATGCACAGCCTGACTTTCTTTCTTTTCTCAGACTGAAATATTTTATAGTTGATTTCCAAGCATTATTATTAAATCATTCTGTTAAATGAGATCTCATTTTGAAAGACGTGAAACACGCAGACAGTCGGGAGCCTCTCTGGAGAGTCAGCTGAAGAACAGGGAGTGTTACTGCTTTGGTTTTCTAGTTCAGATCAAGCCTATATCAATAGAAATTGGTTGTTACAGCTCCCCTGTTCCTGGGTTGCTGAGCAGGGCTTCCCAGCCCAGGCTGTGGTGTGTAGTCAGTCAGGGCGTGACACCTCTTTCTGCAGGGAGATCCTTATTCCAGATCTTTAGACTTAGTTAGGGATGTGCCTGGGTGCTGAAGACACCTTTGGGGAACTCCTTTGGGAGCTGTGGCAGTCGTTTTGTCACTGGAGCTCCTAGTTGCACAACTCTGACTGAATCAGAAACTCTGTTTGCGCTTCACTTGAGAGATGTGGTTGTACTGCGTGCCGTGGATAGATGCTCGAATGACTTTTCCTGGTGCAGCCTGAAGTTTGCATGCTCTTCGAATAAACACAGGCTGTTGCTCAAGTGTGCTAACAGCCTGACATATTAATCATTATAAAAAATTTGATCTGGAAAAATAACCAGTGTTGCTGTATGAATATATCATATTTACAGTAAGCACGGTATAGAGTGGGCAAATATAGAGCAGCACTAGGTCAGTTGTTAACTCCCTGGGCGCTTGTCCAAATATCATTAAAAATGTTGACATTAAGTAATTTGAGGGTTTAATAGTATTTAATTAACTACTGTTTGAACACCTCTGCTTGGAGTTGACCTACATGTCTAGTTTAAAAGTTCTGGTATGGATAATAGATTTGACTTGTTCAGTGTATAGTATTTTGTGAAAGGCAATAAAGTGCACCTCAGACTTCTGATAATCCTTTGTTTCTAAAGAAGAGGAATGAGTAAATGCACAATACTAAATATTGTCCTTTTTGTTTATTTTTCAGATTAGCACTGTACGTATATGAATATCTGCTCCATGTAGGAGCACAGAAATCAGCCCAGACATTTTTATCAGAGGTATGTTTCCCCATCCTTTTTTTCCTTACACAACGTCCCACTGTGTGCAAGTGAAATAAATATACACAGGTCTAGAATAAACAGCAGTGACAACCTTGAATTTCTGTTTACATTGATCAGCATAGATTTCTGATTCTGCAGAAGCCAGTTCACCATGTCATTTAACATGTCTTTGCATAAGTATTTTGTTATATGTTTGTAATACCCATTCTGTGATACGCTACTATATTGGGGAAAGGTTAATCTATTTTCTGTAATAAAAGTGCATGTTGGAAAATGCATTTACAGTACTCTTTTTTGATGACCTTCCAACTTACTGTTGATATCTCCAATTATGAGTGATGTACCCTTCCAAAATACACAGCAATTATGTATTTTACATCCTACTGTCATACACGTGCAATTCTTATTCTCTTAAGCACTACTGATCTCTCTGTGTGTTTTTACTGTGGTTCTGACTACTTAAGTTCTTTTAATCTGGCATATCAATTATGACTACAACCATTTAGGTCCTGTTTCTTAAATGCTTTCAATGGCTAGTGGAATTTTTTACTTTACACAATATTTATTATTTTTCACAGTCTTTCCCAGACTTTGTATATGTCTTTTAAAGATTCAAGTAAATTATGTCTCTTTAGCATTTTATATTTACTCCGGGATACAAAAATATCTATATGCTAAACATACAGAGGTCTTTTGGATTTATTACTGTTTTTATCTTTCTTTGATGAGAACATTTGTGATAATAGTTGAATAATAGTGAGCACAAGTGAGGAAAAAATAGGCAAGATGTTGTACTAAGAAAATTTGCTACTCAACTGGTGTTCCTCCAAGAGCTAATAAAATGGCTTTACTGGTGATGACATTTTGGAGGTGGGAGAGGGGAGGGTGAGATCCCAGACTGTTGTTTGTGGTGTTTAGAGAAAACTGATGTAGAAGAGATAAGGAAAAGGGGTAGAATTGTGGTAGTATCAGTTTATGTTTATAGTGAAATATTTTTTTTCTCTCTTTTCTGTCTGTTTTCATCCTTTTCTGGCTCATGGCTGTAGAGAAGCAACTGCCCTATTGGAGCGAGCTTGTTGTGAGAGTACCTCAGGTGTAGGAGACGCCCAGGTGGCACAGGAGGAAATTTGTATTAGTTTGGTCCCTCCTTAAAAGGCATGGCTCTTTGGGCTCCATGCCTTCTCTACTCTGACAGTCTGCACCTGCCAGAATAGTTTGAGTGGATTTTGTTAAAGATGAGATAGTACAGGGTAGCTCTAAAATTGAACATTGAGGTGTAAAAAAGTGAGCCTACTTAGATTGTCTGAGCTGTACAGTGGTCAGTGGTATCTGTATACATACAGATGACAAAGGTTAAGAGCCCTTCCTTCAGGATCTGCCAGGGAACGTGGCTAAGAGTAATGGAACAAAGTTAAGAAAAGGAAAATTTGAGTTGTATATAATGGAATCCACTCTGCCACTATATAACTTAGAGGTGGTAATCCTAAGCATTCCTTTATTTTTGTAGTGCTTTATGCCTAGTTTAAATTTCATAGAACTTATCCACAAGTCAGAAGGCTGGAGAACCTGCTGTATAAGGACAGACTGAAGAAGTTAGGTCTTTTCTCCCTGAGGAAGAGAAGGCTCAGGGAGGACCTGAGCTTTCTGACACAATGTTCCAGTGCTTAAGGAGTGGCTACAAAGAGGGCAGAGGCTCTCTGTTCACAAGGAGCCATATGGAGAACACAGGGTGCAACAGGTACAAGTTGCACAGGGGAGGGTTTCATCTTGATACCAGGTAGAATTGATTTTTTACAGTCAAAACAATCACTCACTGGTACAGTCCCCTCAGGGACGTGGTAGAGTCCCCATCACTGAAGGTTTTCAAGACACAACTGGACAAGGTGCTAGGTAATCTCATCTAGGCTCTCTTTCCCACAAAAAGCTGTACCAGTGATCCTTCCACATCCCTTCCAACTTGAGCTGTTCTGTGATTCTGTGATTCTATGAGTCAGTAAGGTCTAGAAGTCTTCTGCTGATCTTTCTGTTATAAGATGAACTGGGCTTTCTGGTCCTTGTTGAGTACAACCTTCAAAGCTTTATTGCCTTCACCTCTAAAACATAGAATCTCAAGCTCATCTAGCATTTCCCTGGATCTCTTGATGGCAGAGACCTCTTCAGTTTGTTAGCTATAACTCTTGTATATTGATCTGCAAATTTACTTCCTTTCAGGAGACATGATGTGAAGTACTGGGTTGAAGCAACTCAGCAGCTGTGTCATTCCAGTTCCTCATACAACTGGCAGAGTGGCAGGGAGCTAGCACAACTAGCTTTCATCTTAACCACGTCACTGCTTATGAGGGTTGAAGAGAGCTATTTAGATGTGGTACACACATTTTAGAAAAAAAAAAGAAAAGCTATTCTGTTCCAGAATCTTTCCTTTGGTGTCCCAGCTGCTATGTTTTCCTTGAAGAGGTGATCCTTATCCCACATATTTTCTATCCTTAAAATTAGGTTCTGGTGTTGGAGGAGTAATTCCCCTTAGCCAGGGGGGAATTAGACCAGGAAGGTGGGAATTCCCCAGTTAATCACTGGCTATGAGCTTAATCAATACGGTTGATAATGAGGGTAGTTTTATGAAATTAATAACTCTTTTTAAATATTTTAAAGTCTCAGACTTAAAAACCAAACAGACTGATATCTGCCATGTGAGACAGAAGTATGTATTTTTTGAAAAACTAAGCAAAACCCCTTCAAACAAGCCTCAAACTTCCACATTCCCTTCAGGCTCCTTCTCTGAAAAAAATTCTCAAGATGAAATATGTCTTGCTAAAAAGGACGGACATAAGACCTTTGAATTGGGTAATTTCCTCATCAAGCCTTGCTTTGAAGAGCATGAATGCTGCCTAGACTTTCTACACAGACATAATTTTTACTCTTAACTGAATTATTTCTCAAGTTCAGGAACAATTTATTGTTCTATTGTACATTGCATCCCTTCATTATGTTGCTTTCGAAACTTCTCAGAAGTACTGTATATTCCTGGTGATCAACACGTGTCCTTCCAAGCCATTCCCAGTGCATGTGAGGAGCCATCATGCCTCAGAGGAGTGTATTTGAAGAGTGTGTAATACCTTCATAGTAGCTTTGGCTTTTATTTATATTTTTCATTTTTATTAATATTTTTATCTGCCAGTGCTTAAACAGGAGCTTTTTAAAATATACTTTTAATATATTAACTACTGTTATGTGGTAGTGGTGGGGTTGAGCACCATGCAGTTGATTCATTCTGCCAACTTTACCAACAGAAGTGTCAGTGCCTCAAAGTTACCTTTTAAAAATAATTTTTAAGTAGCAAAATTGTTTTTGAATAGTTGTATTCAAGTCGTACACAGAAATTACACTAGGTTACTTTGTATGAATGCAAAGAACATTTTTAGGTGTGTGAAGTACATGTTCTTCTCCTGCAAGCTACCAACAGAACTTGTATGTTGTTTAAATTTCTTAAGAATTGGCCGTGGAAATGGAGTTGAGAGTCAAAGTTTTAGTCTCCTTTGGAAAATGCCAGCTTTACGAGTACCTTTAAATACCTTTCATATGAAGTCTATTTAAGCATTTCAGTAAAATAATCCTCTTTTTATCTGCCATTGCTTCTGTCTCTAGAGCAGAGTATGGTTTGTGTTTGAACAATATTTTTTAACAAAATTGGACAGAAAATAATCTTATGTGTAGTTGTGACGGGAGGAATTTGAAGCGTGTGCGACAGAACACTGTCACCATGTGTTGTGTTGTCTAATGGGTTCACTGATCAACAAGAAAAGTGTGAATTCAAGGGTAAGAGTTCTTAAACTGCATTTCCTTTGAAAACAGCGTTAAACACACCAGGCTTCCTAGGTGGGAAGGAAGTCAGAGCCGGTATAGCTCTCTTCAGGAGAGGTTGCCAGCGCAGACAAACGGAGCCAAACTAGCTTTCCTTTTTCACTGAGTGGTGGGAAACTGGGTTATAACTCTGATGCTGCTCGTGTTTGCCTCATTACCTCTAACAGTAAAGCACTCCTTGAGGATTATAAAACACTGGCTCGCTTCGGACGTGGAGGGAAGACTGCCACCTGCTGAATCAGTAACATTAGTTCTGTATTTTCCTTAGTGCAAATTGGAAAATCTTTTAGATAATCTTAAGAGTACTTTTTAAGACACCATTTTTTTTTTTTTTTTTTTTTTTTTTTGCATCATCCATTTTTGACCTTAACGTACATCTCAGTAGTAGAGTGATACAAAATATGTTGTTAATAAAGTTCTATTCAGAATCTAAACTTAAAAAAAAAATCTAAAATATACTTTCCTAGAAAAAGAAAAGCTTATTTTAAGTATCAGCTCTATTAATAAAACAATAAGTAAATAAGTAATACAGTCAGCCAGATTGATGATGATAAAGTCTTTCATAATTACAAAATCTTATTTTTCTTTCTCTTTTTGCTGTCTGCCAAAATTATATAATGTGTTTTAGTCATAATAATCACAAAAATGTATACCTCTGGTTTTATTGCTTTGTTTTAGATAAGATGGGAAAAAAACATCACACTGGGGGAGCCCCCAGGATTCTTGCACTCCTGGTGGTGGTAAGTATCAATTTTCTTTTCCTCTGATTTTTAGAATATGTTGATTGCTAGTTCCAGCAGCTGGAGGCAAGAAATTCAGGTGAACATTGTAAAAGGCATGTGAAAATGAGAATCAAGAATCATTTTCTTGTTAAGGAATGAACGAACAGAAAATTAGATATAGAAAAAGAACAGATATTAGATACAGGAAAAGAAATATTGCATAGTGCATGGATAAGAAAGCGTCTTTGAAAGAAGATGGCCTGCATTTCTTTCACCACCACCTTCCAGTAAGTCGTGCATTTAAGAGATCACTTTGCATATCCTAAATAATTAAATTTAAAAAAAACCCCAGTATATACAGAGACTCTGCATATAGATGTGAGCTTCCTCAGTCTTCAGTCCACATTCTAGTCAGAGGAATAACATGTGAAATTAAGTAGCTGAACCCAAGCCACCTGCCTTTTGAGAGGCAACATGCATTCGCTTAGTGCTGCAGCGTCTGCATTTACAGTTTTTCTGAGCTCAGAATACGGGTGGACATGGGGTTGACTTGTAATTTCTTATGCATGATACCATTTGCTTATATATACTGGTGTGCAGAGACACGTGTGCTTGTGTAGAGTTCCCAAGGAGAAAAGAGTGCTCATATTCACTGCTGTTAACCATGGTATTTCTTAGTTGTCACTGATTTGAATATATCAAATATCCCTGCATTTGAAAGAATACGAAATAAAGAGAGTATGTCCAATTGTCAGGAGTACAAGAATTTACAAGTTTTAAAGTCGTCCCAGGTGAAGATAAAAACCCAAGTGATTCGTACAGCTACATGGAAGGTGGCATATTCTTCACTGACCTTTCTCTCGTATCTTTTAGCTATGTGATGAAAGCCTGGCAAGGAGAATGTGTTCCTTATATCTTTGATGTCTGCATTACCCTTAACTTTGATTGTCTGCAGCAGACTGCTCAGATTTTACACAAATGCATATTGTGGTGCTGGACTGTTAAAAGGGATTAAGTCTAGAACAATAAAGAAACACTGTGAAACTCTTAAAAAATTATTAATTGTTCTAGCAAATATATAATTTCATTCCAGAAAATTTGTATTAGAACTGATTCTTACAGTCGTTCCCCTTTGAAGGGCGTTGGAGAGGAAGACAGTTGGGAGTACCGTAATTTTCTTTCACTCTTTACAACCCAAGGACATAGCCATCTGTTTCGTACTCTCGTTCATACACCTCTTTCTCCGGGAACTTTTGTTTAAAGCACGTTATTGGACGCTGGAAGAACTCCTGGTTTTCTCTCCAGTTTCTTACCTTTTTATGTTATTCTGAATCTGTCCCTTCCTATGCTTTGTGGAAGTTAATTGCAGCAGTTGCCAGAGGGATAAGGTTAAATGCAGAGCTTCAGTAATACACATTATACCCTTAAACATTGTATATTAGACTAGCTTCTTGGTCTGTACTGTAGTGGTGTTAGAGGAGTATAGTACTGCTTGCCTCGGAGAATCAGACAGCAGAACTTGATTCTTCATAGAAGTTTTACAAAGCTATTTAATAGAAGTATTTTCGTCCCTTGGTGAGGAAGTGATATGTCTGCTCCTATATATGAACATGCGTGTGTGGCATGCGTACACTGCAAAACCTACATGAGTATTACGGTGATTTTCTCACCCTCTCTGTAACTTTTTAACTTGCAGTGTATTTTGGGATCTCTACTGTGCAGCTCCAGAAAGACGAGAAACATGTGAACATTCAAGTGAAGCAAAAGCCTTTCATGACTATGTAAGTTTTGTGTGTCTTTACCACTCTTTAATAGAGAAGTATTCCTACGCTACAGTGACTCAAAAATGCAGGTGTCTGTCACACATAAGTAACTCTCAGTTTTCTGGGGATGCCTTAGAATTAGGACTTCCTAATTCTGTGATTCCCCAGCACCATATGGAAAACTTCTGGAACCCATCTCAGAGATCAAAGTGCTGTCCCATGTGTTAATGCAGAATGAAGAATGTTCTTCTGTCACCCCTGCCATGGACACATCAGGCTGATCACAAAGGTGCAGGGCAAATGAAGGCACAGATATGTCCTGTCCAAATATCCATACTCTGTCATTGCTAAAGAGAAGGCTGCTTAGTAGATGGAATTGATCACCTGACTTCTGTCAGGACCATACTGACTTAAAGATTGTTCTTCAGATATTTTTGTATCCTGAGGCAGGTATTTTTCATCAGCATAATAAACACTTAAGCATCATAGAACAAGTTAAAGGCAAAATCATCTGGTCCAACAGAGTGGGAGGAATAAAGGGCAAAAGTATCATGGCAGTTTTGATGCCTTTGAGACATAGTTCAAAACACAGCAGGTCATTTAGTGGGGTTTTGCCTGCAAGGCCTTACAATAGTAATAAAGACATTTAGAAATTAGGGTCCAAAACATCGCAACGGTTTCATTCCATTTGTCCATTCTCATAATGTAAATGGAGCTCTCCAGAAATGAGTAACTGCATTCCAGAGTTAGGATGGAAATTGTGTTCATTCTACTATGCCAATGTCTCTCCATATGGTGATTTCATTTTTACTGATTAAATCCTTAGGAGGCTGACCACTGAGTTTATTGTTCCTTTGGGCCATTGATGTAGTCTGAAGAGGGTGTATGATTCTCTCACAATACAACTCTGAAACCTCTTTCCTTGAGTGTTTTCCAGTGTCTTAGAAATCCTGCGTAATTACTCCTGAAAAATATTTCTACAGATAAAATTAAAATTAGACTGACATAGCCCAGTGACTTACAAACACAAATTTGAAACAACGGAAATGCATCAATTAAGCGACCACTTTCCGTTTTCTATTGTCATAATCTGATAATAGCTCGGCATCCTAGAGTATCTGAGCTAATAGTAATCTTGCTTTATTTGTAATTTACAATGACTTAGATTGTAAATGCATCATGAGCACTGTTAGAACTGTTCAGGATATTTTACTCACAGACCAATACCCTTTAATACCCAGTTCTTCATGGCTGTATCATGAGACTAACTGGTAACAGAGCTTGGACAATTTTGCAGAGTCATGTCCGGGTTACATTAATCACTCTTCATAATTAATGAAAAAAAAAGGTGTCAGAGAGAGGAATAAAGTTATTTGTATATAAGGAAATTTTCCACCCACAGAGATGTTAAGGTAAACCAACTTGGTGAAGCATATTCCTCAAATTAAATATGAAGTAACTCTTGCAAGTACAATTGCTGCAATCTTTTTTGCTTGTTGTGTTTTAAATATACAATTTTGGAAAAGTACAATATTTCCCTGTTGTTTTGAATCCTTGTTATTAGAGCAAGGTTTAAATACCTACTGAAGGAGAAATAGTTTTACAGAAAGTTTATGACTGCAGGAAATGACATTGGTGAATTAAATTTGTGGAGATCAGAATCCACAGTATGGCAGCTGACTTCAGTTGGGAAAAATGTGCTCTTAGAATATAATGCATATAACAAAAACTCTAAAACTTGTAAATGTTGTTGTGAGATATTCTTGAAACAAAATTATCAGAAAGAGGAAATTTTCAATGAAAAAGTACTTGGAGTGGAGTCCACAATTCTTTAAACTCATAAGAGTTTCACTGGTCAGTAAGTTCACTGTTGAATCTAAAGCTTGCAGTATACTAAGAACTTGAGAAGGTGAATCAAAATAATGTCAAATAAAAAAATGGGTTAACATCGTGCTTCTAGTGTTTCTAACTTTTGCAGGTGTTAGATTATTACATGACATTATTGCTCAGCTCGGTCTGCGTTATGATGTGTGTCGTTGTAATTAAAAAAAAAACTGAGAAGATACTCAAATGAGTTCTGTGTGTGAAACAGTTTTGTGATTGTCTGAATGTTTATGTTACTGTACAAAGTTGTGTTTGATGAAGGAAAAATCATCACAGTATGCTTCTATATGCACATCAGTCTGTGTTAAGACAGGATGAATGTTTATTTTAGAAATGAATTGGTTTATTTAAGAAATTTATTCACCAAGTATTTCTAAAACCTACTCCCTCTTAATCTTTTAAGGTGACAGGAAAAGCTAGCTTTTGCATTATTTTTGTCACAATTGAGATAAACTTGTCTAATATCTAGCAAGACTCATAGTGTTCTTAGCATTATGCGCTTTTTGCTTAGTAAGACAGTTTAAATCATGATAAGAGCATACTTTTGATATCTTACATGTATTTAATATTTCATGAGTGTATGGTCCACTCATACTAAAGATCATGAGAAATCATTATAAAATACAGCCAAGCATATTTCACAGGAGAGGAAGATGAACATTTATTAAGTGAAATCCTGACCCATTTCATGTTTTGCCATTGACTCTGGAGATGTCAAAATGCTGTTGTTGGTGAAGACTGTCAAGAGAGCAGGTCACTGGATTCTGGCTTGTCCATTGGGCTGAGGGGTCTGGTAAATCAAAACCCTGCTGTCAAATTGCAGGTCAAGTAGTAGAGCATTTGTAGCTGTACTGTCATACCTGAGAACTGTAATTGTCAAGTCCGAAACCACAGAAAACTTGTTTATTAATTCATACTAGTAATTCAGATTTTTTTTATTAGGTATGTGTTCTACTTGACCTAACAAAAATCATTCTTGCTGAAGATCTGAGTGATTCAATTATACTCTACATAGGCTGAATTAGCTGAAACAGTATCTTGTCTGTCTTTGCTTTTATAAAGAAAGAAAGGTTTAAGAATGGTTGATGGAGGAGAAAGCACTTGCAGATGATGTAATTATTTGTGAAATACTGCTACCTTGGTCAACATAGTTGCTAGTCAGTCTGGAATGCATGGAGGTTGACTCACAAAATTAATAGATACAGAAAGATTGGGTTTTTTAAGTTTACTCAAAGTTTTACAGTATTTTAGCTGCAGTTGCAAAAATAATGTCATTTGATCCTCCCCTCTCCTTCTTGGACAATGTTTTTTTGAGATTAGGTTTATTCATTGCTTCTGTTGCTGTAAGACTTCAGCATATACTTCGCTTGTCATTGAACGCAATTAAATATTTGTAGCTGGACTTCATACATCTGCAGTATGCTTCGGTGAGAAGACTAGCAGGATCCTTCTTCGACTCTGTCTATAGTGCTGTCCTGAAAAAGAGTGCATATGGAGTTCCCTCTAATATCAACTCTTCCTGATCAAGCAAACCGAGTCTTAACCTGTGTGGGCCTGTCAGTCTGTTCTTGACTGTTTGTGTAAGACAACAGCAAAACCAAATTCTTTTAGATAACTCTTATTTAAATTTTCTGATATGTATGTCTGTACAGATTTCTTTATCTAGTAGCATCCCCATTCTGCAGAGAAGGGGTTTGGAAATACTGTTTCGTTGTGTTTGGACTATACTAATAAAATGCCTGATTTTTATTGAGCTGGTGAGAGGAGCAGAATCTTTCATGCCTGACAACAGGAACATGAAATGACTCTCAAGGTGGTGGCTGTAACTGCTTGCAGTACTAACAATGCTCATCTTACTAAAAATCCAATAAACAGAAAAGCAAAGGCCTATTTTGGCTTTAAAAATAAAATTTTCTATGGTCATCCTGAGGTTAAGTGCAGCTTCTCTGTGTTACCTAAAAGAGATTCTATTTTTATTTTTTATTGGGATTTACAACTGGAAATGTTTTCTTCTGAATGAAAGAGCTTCTGAGCTCATTGGGTACGTTTATATAATATCTTTTAGGCTTGAAAAGACAGATGCATGTCATGAAGGTGCATGTGCTGGATCAGGGAGATAGGTTCTAGCTTTGAAGTTTTAACATAAATGATTTAGAATTAGAAAATGTTTACATTTCAGGTAGCTCCGGAAAGAAAACTGGTACTTGCTTACCTAGCCTATTAATATTGCAAGCATTTTGGTAGGAGTAGCTTATATGAAACAGAAAAGAGCCCTCATGTTTCTTTCCCAGGTACCTATTACTGTTCTTGGAGGAAAACTCCGTGTTTTGAAGTTTTGTGAGAAATCATTTACAGGGATACTCTGAGACAAAATCTAGTCTTCACTGTAGAATGAGTTTTTCTTTCTTCACAGTGTCCTAAGAAGATCTCTTCATCTCTCTAGTTAAGATCTCATTTCTATGGGTTGTTCCTGCCTTCTTTCCACTTCTTTACAAGATGAAAATGTACTGTGTCAAAAGGGGAAATAAAACGTAAACCTCGTGATTCCTCGGAGAAGAATGGCTTTTCAGCAGCATCCCTACCAATGAACTTCTGACTGCCGCAAATGACCATTATCCTTTTCCTCAGGCCTGGCCATTCATTCACATCTCTGGACCCTGGATTTGGAGAAGCGGTACCTGAAAAATCCTTTCTTTGAAAATTATTTCTGTACATAACAGTTCAGATGTTTTTACATTCCAGAAGTTCCAGCGCCTCTCTCACCCTCCTTACAATGGAAGTTCTTCTATGTGGTGTTGGTGCAAAGAAGGATCCATTAATTCTCACAAATAGCATAGTGAAATCTTGATTATTTTCGAGGTATGGTTTTATTAGAGTCTTCTCCACAGCTCTTTGAAAGATCACTTCTGATATGAGTAAGGGTCTCTTGTTTGGTTTTTTTGGCTCCCAAAAGAGTGGGTTTTGGAATATTTGCCATATAATTTATAGGCTAAGAAAAAAGACACATTAATTGCTCCAGAGACTATGCAGTCTCGCAAGCTGGTATCACATTTCCACCTGACTTGTTACCGTCTTTTAATAGTGAGCTGTATGACAGGGAACTTAACTTTACCTGAAGGTTGTAGGATATATTAAAGACTATGCTATAATCAGTTCTGTCCAGATTATTCCTTTTAAAGATCATAATGATATAAAAAAGTTTTTCTAGAAATTATTTGGCCTAGTGTGTGGACATTTGAGATGGTTGACCAATCTCTTTGTGAGTCTTCCGTAAAAAAAAAAAGTTGGATCTCTGCATTTGTTGCTATATTTTATGGGAAAAAAAAAACCCTGCCATTTTCTTCTCTGGACTCATCTTCCTTCAGCAGAACTAAGAGGCCTTTGCCTGCCCTAAATTCCCCAAACCTCCTAATTTATCATTAGCAGTACTTCAAATTTGAGGGATTATGAATATTTTTACATCTTTTTTTTGGACTGAAGATTACCATGAAAGGCCTGTGAGATGTTCTCTGAAGGTGTCATTAAATAAGTGACCAAAAATTCCAAGCCTTATGTTCCCATAGCACAGTGAAACTGTATTCTGCAACGAGGACACTATCTTTTAGGTGCAGATTTTTATTAATCTAAACACATGGAATCTTATTCTGTTTCAGGGTATTTTTTTGAAAATTTATTTTCTTGTTGAACTCCCCGAATAGTCTGAGTTCATGCTTAACAGCAGTCACAATCTTTTCAAGGCAGTCTGTCACAAGACGTCCTTCTCTGCCTTTTGTGTATCAGGGATGGAAGGACTTGTTTTAGCTGTTGATTTTCGTGCCTTCCCTAGCTCTTGCTATTGTGATCTTCTGCACGCAGCCTAACTGGGGCATCTTGTGCTTCTAGGTCCTCCTAAGCTTCTTGACAAAAATGGCATTCTAGACTTGGTTTCCAGCTGTCTGTATCTGTGGCGAATGCATCTTAACTCCTTCTGTTAAAACAAAAATAAAACAAAAGCTCCCCATCATCCTAAGCGTGCAAGAGCAAAAAATTACACATACCCTCATGGGAGTTGGGGAATCAGAGATAATCTACAGAATTCTGAATTCCGTGTGTCAGTTATGGGATGAATGCCAAATTGTACCGCTATAGGATCTTGAAATGTATGGGCCCATGAATGAGAGCGACATATTTCATATCTCTAAGCAATTTGTAGCCTTCCTACAAACTCCGGAGAACCTCTTTCCATTGCTTTCTTCTCTGTTTTCGAGGTTCTCTGTGGTCCTGTGGGCTGTTGTTAGAAGGTCTGATTTCCTTTGACTGAGGAGTGTGTGCGATACCTTGCATAGTTCGTGCTCGGACTGCTTTGCACAGTAGTGATCAAGGACTGCTTTTACCGAAAGCAATGCTTCTAGTCTTCTGCCTGGTAATTCCTTATGTGAGTTCTGCGAACCTGTGGAAGGCCTTTGACGTGTTTACTGATCGTCATTGTATCTGTAATTTCACCCTCAGAATACGTTCTTCAGACATGTGGTTCTTCCTACTACGTAGATGCTGCCTGCATCCCCCTGGAAGCAGGTTGTTTCTTAAAACTAGAAAGAAAACTAGTGTTGGCAAAATTGTACACAGGCAAGCTTAACTTTTTCAGTCTCTTCAGCTCCTTAATTTTATTGCTTAATAGATGTTCTTTAATGCAATTGTGTGGAAAGGATTAATTAAAAACGTGCTCCAGCCCTCAGTCAAGGCAGGTATCACTTCCTGCAAAACTGCTTTGTCTTGTGTCGGGGTTTGGTCCACGTATTTATATGTGTATCTCAAAATGTTGCACTGTTATCCCCAAGACTATGAAACTGTTTTTGTTTGCTCTTCAGAAAATGTCAAAGTTGGGAAATTGCTACTTTCCTTAGATTGTCGAGACCTCTTTTGCAGGAAAATATGGATTTATTTTCTTTTTGTTTCCTGTAAAGAAACCCCCCAAGATAATTCTCATTCTCAGTTTTCCGTGAAGAAGGAAGATGTGCTCATTCTACTCCTACTGTCCTTCTTCATCTTTCCTTCCCATAAATTATTGGATAATATAAGTATTGGATTGGAATTACTCTGTGTCACAATGTGTTGTTTTTTACAGTCTACATATTTTTTTTTTCATTGTAGAGGTAATTTCACACGTAAATTTGTGTTGTGCTTCTCTTAGTGTGAGGACTAAGCCATTTGTTTCAGAGAGAAAAAGCAACGTTTTCTCCCCCAAATTTTAGTGCTTCTTCTTTGAGTGGAGATTTAATTTTCTCAGAATTTAGAAGTAAAATGGTTAATTAGTTTGAGTTAAGTGGAAGCCTCTGATGGTATAAGGAACCGACATCTCCCCTGAAGGCAGTTGAGCTCCTCTTTCATGGTTCCCAGAGGGAGGCAGTGGACAGTTTGAAAGAGTGCCTCTTTCCTAAGAAACGTTTTTACACTTCATTTTCATTAAAACAATAGGAGATAACAGCCTTTCTAATGAGAGGAGGCTTTCTGGGAGTGTTCTGTACAAAAAAAAAAATTAGTATTTATTCAGAGTGGAACACCTTGCCAAGTTTATGAAATGGGACAAAACTTTTTCTTTTCCTTGGAGGGAAGGGGAGAGTATGTAAAGATTCAAGAAGTTAAGGGAGGAATCTGGTTTAAGAGACAATGTGCCGTGCACAGGGTGAGGCAGAGGCTGAAAGGCTAAGGGAAGTCGCTGGAATGAGCAGGCTGCTTTGCAACCTTCCAGAATAGCTTAGTTTTTACAATATGCAGGTAAAAATATGGTTGTAAAATATTTTTTAAAATGTTGATAGACACTTTGTTAAATTACTAGACATCATAGAAGTCTCCATAGATTCACTTCTCTGTGTTCAGAAGTCAGGGCTTTCTTTATAAAGTACAACTGAGGCACTTCTACCCTAAAGTTATGACTGACATATGTTATAGCCTGGAAGAAGGCTCCACTGGAAATTTTTGACCAGTTTGATGGAAATGGCAAGGTACTGCAATTTTTTTTTTCCTGCTTGGTTGTCCTAATGAACAGTTGTTAACTTCCTTCATCAGAGTGATGTTGTTAAATGTATCTTAGTGTAAAATTCCATGTGATACTCCTGATGTGTTTGAAGTAGAACTCAGCTGATTCAAATTCTAGGGTTTTTTTTCCTTTGTTATAATGGATTATTTATGCTACCACAACAAAAGTTATATTACAGTTTAAGTTTTAAACTTCATAATGGAGTCAACTCATTCAAGGTTTCAATGGAGAGAGGATTTTTTTTTTTTTTTTTTTTTACAAATGGAAGCACTTCTTATGCTTATACACATTTCATGACATGCATTTTAATGATTCATATGTACAAGTGTAAACATTGGATTTTAGATATTCCCTCAAAAGCTGTAGAAATTTTGCTTCTTTTGAATTTATTTTGCTTTTAGAATGAGAAGGTATATCCTACCATGACTTTCAGTAGCAGGT
Organism: Tetrax tetrax; assembly: GCA_009806455.1. Lineage (NCBI taxonomy): Eukaryota > Metazoa > Chordata > Aves > Otidiformes > Otididae > Tetrax > Tetrax tetrax. The sequence continues at coordinate 68,946 of WHYT01016266.1, forward strand.
ATTGATAAACGTCCTGTTTCTAAACTTTTATTTTAGTAGTTGTATTTAAGAACATTTTATTTACCAGTGTTGACACACAGATCATTCTTATGCATTGCACAGTGTATGCACTATGTTTTTACAGCACTCCAGAAAGTTATTAAAGGAGGTTAAGTTGTAGCTTAGTAACGTTGGGAATATTAAATTGACTAACAAATGCTCTGAATTTAGAGTTAAAGATCTTCTGTCATTAATATTTAACACTGATTGTGCGTAATGCTTTGCATCAATAAAGTACTGAACAAACATCGGATCAATAGAGAGCAAATGTTGGATTAAAGCCTTACAACAACCCACTTCCTCTGTGTGCTCTTCCTGCACCTCTGTATTCTTTCTTCTGATGCTTTATTTTCTGTATCAGGATTTCGCCTGATGTTTATAATGCTAAGTGATTTAGGTAGCCTTCTATATTCATTTAGCAGTCCCAATTTAGCTAGTGAGATGGTTCCGAGAGGGTATTTTGAGAGCTCTGCAAAGGTGTGTGCCTCCATGTGTGCGTCTGTATGCAGCGATACGTTTGTCGCCGCCGGAAGAATAGAGTGCAAGCCAATACTAGATTGATGTAAAGCGCTTTTCTTTCCTTTATACTCATCTTTGGCTAGATTTGAGGCACTTCACCTAAGTGTATTCTTCTTCAGCCTCATGAAAAGTAAAAGTGAAAGTCTTATTTCTGCACTATATGCCAGACACGGATTTTGTACTAAGCTCGACTGCTCTGTTAATATGTCTAAGTGGCTCATTTCAGACTTGCTTAACACAGGCCTGGGAAAACCAAAGACTTAGAAGTTCCATCTGCTCTCTAATATGATGAAAGACGAATCCTGATGATCTCAAATTGTGGGAGACGTGCAGCTCTTAGTAAGAACAGCTGAATAACAAATGCCTTATGAGAGGTGGTGAAAAATGAAGTAATGAGGAGGAAAGGCAGGCAAACCTCTTGAGGGAGCATGGATATCCATGGCTGACTAGGACTGTCACATCCAAACATTACACTAAATAGGAAATGCACATTATATAACAACAAGTCACTGGGAACAGATAATGGTCTTTTTGAATTTTCTACCAAATTAATGCCTTAATAATACAAACAATTGTGCTACAATGGATTCTCGAGCTTGCATAGAATGTTTTGCTTGAGAAGAAATGTGCAGATCTGATGTTAGAATATCTGTTTTTCAAATGAGGTTTTGAAATTGTGGGGGTTTTTTTGTTTTGGAATCTTTGCATTTTAAACATATTAACTTATCCACTGAAAACATGTAAACCTTCAAAGTATACAGGCTATATATATATATATATATATATATATATATGCACACAATGTATGCATTCATTCCTGTGTATCGTATTGCAGAACAAACCACACATGCATACATGTGTACCTAAAGAAAAATGGAGATTGTGGCATAATCAAGGAGAATCAAGATTAAGCTTGACTTGTGAAAATCTACTTTGCACTTTGTCGTTGTAGGCCATTTCATTGTGACCCCACCTTAACGTAAGTGGACGTCTCCATCGTGCTGTCACAGTAACATCCACAAACTAGATTTATGCAGTTAGTGAGGATATCTATAACAAAACTCAAGTGCAGCAGTCTGTAACATATCAGAGGCTAATTTACCCTGTCAGGAAAGTAGTATTCTGCATAATTAACACCAGGAGAGGTGCATGACCTGTCTGTTTACGCTGACATAGGAAGACGAAGACAAAGCTCTTTATAAGATATATAATAAATATTATATTCTTAGTCGTAGGTAATCTGGAAAACATTTTCCAGTTCTGCTTTCAGATCTGATTTCCATAAATGTATTGCAAACCTGAAATTTTAGCCTATGAAATGTACAAAGTTCTTAACTGTAAAATAGTTATGGGAGTATAATCCATGAGGTGCATTTGAATATCTTTTCTGTTTTAAGAAAGGGACAGAGAAGTATACAGGCAGTGTATGTGCATATAATGGAGTGTGATGTTGCATTTGATAAATCAATTTTACATGAGTAAGATTTGCGGTGAGACTTGTAAAGGCAGACACTTGAATCCCTGTGGAGCATGACCTCATTGATCCTTTATCACGGATCTAGACAAATGTTGTGATCTGCCTGTACAGATATGATGGCAAGATCAGGGACTTTGGCCGAAATCTAGAAAACAATTTCATAGTCCAGTAGTGTTGTATGTGTGAATACTCACATTACACTCAAATATGTGTTGAGGTGCCATGATCGTAGGAAATGGTATGAACACAGTGAGTCACTTGTTTACTGTCCAATTTTAGGGTTATTTCTCAGTACAGAAATCTGCTATTAATTTATTTGATCTGTTTCTTCATGAATACTTGTGTGCAAAGAGAATCTTTTGTAATTCCCTCCTCTGTAAAGAAGATCTTAAAATGGACCACTTAGTGGATAAGGAATTGGCTAGATGGCCAAACTTAGAGAGTTGCCATCAACAGCTCGAAGTCAAAGTGGAGACTGATGACCGGTGGTGAGTGGCGTTCCTCAGGGATTGGCATTGGGACCAGCTCTGTTTAATATTTTTGTTGGCGGTGGACCCGTGCTAACCTTATGAAGTTCAACCAGGCCAAGTGCAAGGTCCTGCACCTGGGTCATGGCAATCCTAGGCACAAATACAGGTTGGGCGGAGAATGGATCGAGAGCAGCCCTGAGGAGAAGGACTTGGGAGTGCTGGTGGACGAGAGGCTCAACATGAGCCGGCAATGTGCCCTTGCGGCCCAGAAGGCCAACGGCATCCTGGGCTGCATCAAGAGGAGCGTGGCCAGCAGGTCAAGGGAGGGGATTCTGCCCCTCTACTCTGCCCTGGTGAGACCCCACCTGGAGTACTGCATCCCCCAACATAAGAAGGACATGGACCAGTTCGAGAGGGTCCAGAGGAGGCCATGAAGATGATGAGAGGGCTGGATCACCTTTCCTATGAGGACAGGCTGGGAGAGTTGGGGCTGTTCATCCTGGAGAAGAGGAGGCTCCGGGGAGACCTTACAGCGGCCTTCCAGTACCTCAAGGGGGCTACAGGAGAGACAGGGAGAAACTCGTTAGCAGGGCCTGTTGTGATAGGATGAGGGGTAATGGTTTTAAAGTAGAAGGAGGCGGATTTAGACTAAATATGAGAAAAAACTTCTTTAAGATAAGGGCAGTGAGGCACTGGCCCAGATTGCCCAGAGAGGTGGTGGATGCCCCATCCCTGGAAACATTCAAGGCCAGGCTGGATGGGGCTCTGAGCAACCTGATCTAGTCGGGTTGTCGTTGCTCCTTGCAGGGGGGTTGGACTGGATGACCTTGAAATGACCCTTCCAATCCAAATTGTTTTATGTATGAGTCTATAAAATTTGTTTCTAAGAACAAAACAAGGTTCCCTGGGTAACTCTTACATATCACTGCGAAAGTTTTTTACTCCATCCCACAAGTTAATTTATAATATTTTGTTTATTTTTCCACTGTTTCCAAGGTTTTATGTTATTCTGTGTACAGCAACATGATGTTTTCTGATTCCCATTGCCAATTGCTTTATTTTTGTTGCTTCAGCAGCTTTCCCCCTGTTATTGTAAGGTGAACATGTGGTGGTTTGGCGACTGATGCATCACAAGAGTATAGCTCCTGCCACTCCTGGGTCATATCCAGCTGCTGTCGTAGCTTTCAGTTATTTAGAACAGTTTGCTTTCTGCTAGTTGGATAGTTTAATTTAACATTTCCAGTAACTACCCTTCTCCCCTGAAAGATAAACAAAATTAAAAATGAACAGCCTCCTACCAACTGTTCTTCCTCTCACTGTGTGACGGACATCCCTCGAATGCTTGTGGGATCTTCTGTCCTCCTTGATGCTGGAGGGAAAGAGTGCTTCCTCTCGCTGTCTGCGGGGAAACCTTTTCCTCTAGCATTAAGAAGGACGTTACTGATCTGTCATCATCTTGAGTTTCTGTATTTCCTTTCTTGATGACCATGATGCTCAGCAGTGGTGGTCTCTTGCAGCTTGGCTACCTCCAGTAGCTAGCTGAATACTGTTAGTTTTTGGAGAGTTAATGTGGTGCACGTGGACCACGTGGATATTCAGACCAGACTTTTGATAAAAAGCTTCTTCCTGCTCTATCAAGTTTGAGGATTAATCCTACACTTTCTCAACAGTGAGACACATAGGGAAAATTGTTATTTCCTTTTCCTCTTAATAGGAAAAAGGGGAGCTCCTTTATATGCCTGCTGCCTTTCCTGATAATTTGCAGGATTTCTTCTTACTGGAACAAAATTGGTATTATTAGTTTTTTTTTTTTTGCAACACTGCAGTATGTGGAGGGTTTTGTTGAAGCTTCTGTTCCGTAAATCATGTTTCTTAAATTGTACAAGGAACTAAGCTTTCATTATTTTTTTTAAATATCTTTTTTAGCCTGCCTTATTGCTTAGAAAACATGACCTAAGTGAACGATGGAAAATTATTAGGTACCCAAAAAAATTTCCCCAGTAAAGTTGACATTGCTTATATCCAGTTTCCTGAAATCTAAATTAGCTCAAGAAAATGCTATTGAAGGCACATTCAAGAGGGTGATTTCAAAAGGGAGCTTTAATAGGTTTTTAATATTCTGCCTTGTTACTAGATGTCATCTTGTCCCATAGTGATATTTCTAGAACCTTTATAATTAGTCAATGTACATTTATTTTATTACCACTAAAACACACATACAAGTCTAACTTTCCATTATCTTACAATATATGTAATTTATGAAGTGGAATCTTAAGATTTTTTTAAAAAACCTAGTTTTAGTTACTTAAAATTTTCTTAAAATTCAGCAGTTCCAGCTGAATTGTCTGTCCAAGGTCTCTGCTTCAGACTGAACTCTGTTTCCCAGTACTGTTCAGCAGAAATGGCTGTCTGAGGGTTTGTAGAGATATCTCTGGATGGTAGGTGGATAGAATGAAAGAACGAGTGGTTGAACAGCACTGTTCCTTCTGGTGGAACCATTGTGTTTTGTTGGGGGAGAAAGGAAGGGATGAGGTAGCTCAGCTACCATCACCAAAGTAATCTTGGATGATATGATGCTTCTGCATACTGGAAGCATTATTAGAGGCTGGCATCGCTGTTTTGTAAACTACCTAAATTCTGTATTTGTAAGTACTGTCCCTGGATTCAATATGCTTCTCTTGTGCTACAAGATGAAGTTGGAGGAACGTGCGGCTCAGTCCATCTGTGGAATAAGGGTCCTACAGAAAAAAACCCTGTGGATGATCGTGTATTTACCGAGTAATTCACCATGCTTACAAGCCATTTATAGAGGACATTTATCCCCAGCAGTTGTTTGAAGAAATGTTGGTCGCCACTATCCTTCCCATGAAGCTGAGCGCAGATGTTTGTCTAGTGGAGTTCTGCTGAGAATGCGTGGTTTCTGGAGCTGTACTGAAAGAAACTGCAGTTCAAGCACCGAACTGCGGAGCTGCTAAGACTGATGCTTCTGGAAAGAGAAAATGAAAGTTAAACGACTGCAAACTTGGTTAAAAAAAGGAGGCTGTGACAGCAATTAAGACATTGCTCAAGCTATGTGGTGGCAGAGCTGGGTTTTTCTAGAAGGTATTTTTAAATTAAATACCTATCTTCAGCTGTCTTGTATTTAAATCCCATGGTAGACACACAAATTATGTTGTCTGGAACCTTCACATTCTTCCAGAAGACCCTCTTCAACCCTACCGCAGTCTTTGAAGCATTTATCAATGAGAATTTAATTTAGTCCATGTTTCTGTGCAGTAGACAACCCTAGCAAACGGTGCATTTACTGTTGAGTGGCCTGTGACTTTAAAAGATCAAAATAAATGAAAAAGAAAAAAAAATCAATCTGAGGTGTTTATTTTTTACTTTCTTCTAAATTTGTCAGCTACTCAAAATGCAGAATAAATCCGTCTTAAAAAATAAATAAAAAGGTAGTTGAATGACAGTATGCACATTACAATGCACTTCAGCTGCCCCAGCTGTTCCATTCTTGTGAGCTGCAGGGGACTGATGTTAACGAGGTTCCTGTCTCCCCTTCTCGAGGAGTGGGATTTTGTTTAACTCAGGCTACCACTGCTTCAAAACCAGTGCTAGCAGGAAGAGCAGAGGAGGATTTGTTAATAGCGTTAACTGGAAGTGGTCCAGTTAACATTATGAATGTTGTTACCATTGAGCCTAGGTTTGAATGATGGTTAAAACGTCTGGTTTTGTTATGTGCCTTAAAAATATGTTTAAAGTGAGCAGTAGCTGAAAGAGCTAGCAATTTGGGCTTTGATGATTTTGACACTGTGACTTAAATCTCAGCTGTGCATGCCTAAAGACTGGCTACAAGATCTTGCTAATATGACTAGTCAGGGGTTTTTGATTTCTTTTTTCCCTTCAAAATCTCTGGAGTATGCAGCAGCTTTTATTGAAGAGAGATGAACTCCAGAGGCCCCAGCTCCAGGCTGCCTATTTAAGAGGCTGAGTGCGTGTATAGGCATTAGGATCCTTATCCTTGTAAATCTCAAGGTTTATTGTCTCAAGCTATGGCTCAGTTCATACATGTGTCTGTTGTAGTATCTTTGTTCTCAACAAATAGGTTTTTTTTTTATACAGGAGCAGTACTAGATTAACCAACAGGACTCAGTAAACTGGTCACATGAAAGACGTGGTGTACCCTGGTTCTGTGAGAAACTCCCTGGTTTAAAAAAGTTATAGTAAAACTTAGTATTCAAATACCTGTTCTCTTCTCTTTTTAGATTACTCACAATTTTTGGAATCTCAGGTTGAGATTAAAGGAAATAATTCAAGAAATAGATCACAAAATATTTACATACTGGATTTCCTATTTATTAGTGACTAGAAGCCATGTCAGAAAATGTGTTCCAACTTTATTAAACAGGGCCTGGCAAACGATGCAGTTGTTGAGATACTGCTTTGATAATAGCAGAAACTAAATTATTGTTTCTGTGTGTGTTGTAAGCAATTACACATGACCATTACCTAAATGTATCTATTACATCTTCTTCTGGAAGAATAATTCTGTCAGTGAAAATTGCCTTTTTAATAGTAATTTCTGTGTTATGTTTTTGCTGAATAAGCAAACCATGGAGTTATTGGTGCTGCAAAACTAAAATGTGTCAATTTTTGTGTAGTGGATAGCACATCTTACTTGGACATTTTAAAATGCATGCAGTTGCACAGCCATGGTGCAGTTCTCCAGGCTGGGTGCTGGTTTTATTTCCTATCACACTGAATCTGTCCATCCTTAAACTTCTTTTGGATGAGCTCTAACTCTTTCCTTGGCCAAAAGATTGTTGCCTAGGACTGTCTACTTTTTCATAGATGTCAAATTTCATAGGCCAGGTGCCGTTTGCTCTTCTTATGCTAAACATTTCTATTTCCACTATTGGAAGCAGAAGTTTTTTTTCTGGTTTACGTTTGTCTCTTCAGGGGTGGATGCTTGACGTTTGTACTCTGTGTAGGTTCTGGAAAGCAAGCTCTTTTGGCTTGCCCTGGAATATAGAGTCAAAAATGGTCAGCTTGCATGCTCCTGGCTCAGTCTCTTCCTTCCTGGAGCTTTCCAAACGTTGAAGATTCTTTGCCTTCCATGGGATTTCTCCATCCATCTATCTATCCATCCATCCATCCATCCATCCATCCATCCATCCATCCATCGGGTTTGCTCTCTTCCTAATGCGTAGCTGATTTTCTTTTGTGTCTGTTTCTGTGCTCACGCTGCATGGCTCTGCTATGAGATGATACTTCTGGTTTTCTTGTGTCACGATTCTTGCATCTTTTGAGTCTCTCTTTATTTAATGCTCAGATTTCTAATCCTGCTTTTATTGTCTGCTTAGTTTTTTGAAGCCCCAGTGTTGACATCAGATTCCTCTGGTTGTCTTCAGTGGAAATCTAGGTGCCTCAAGAGACAAAATACTGTAGGAGTTGTTTCCTGAAGTGTGACCTCCATGGAAGGTACAAAGGCTTAGCGAACCTGTATTGGTGCTGGTTCAGAAGATAGGTTACATATGGTTCGAGTGGTTCTGCAATACTTTGTATTCTACACTCTTTGTAAAAATAATGTAATTAGCAGAGCTGGTCATTACGCTGGGGTGAAGTTGAGCGAGGTACAAAGGAAAAATAGTTACAGGACAATGTTTTAAATGTGCCATTTGTGATTTGTCTTGTTTTCAAGTCACCAGCATGTAGTAAATGAAAGTGATTGACTTGAAATTCTCCAAATCTATTTCTTTCTAGAGAAGAAAAAATACCAGCATTTCTTAAAACATGTTTTCCTCTCACAGCAGATGTATCCTAAAGACTCCTGAAGTTTTGCCCATGATTTTGTCTGAAATTTTAGTGCTTCTTGCATTTGAGAGTGCTCCCTTAGTATGAAGGAGAGGGAAGTTTTGAGCCTGATGCTCGTTAGCCCTGTGGGCCACGAACTCTAGTAAGCGTTTGGCTGCTCCGGAAAAAGGCATTGCTGTATTAGTTAATTGCTATTGCACAAATTGCCAGAGTAAAATAGGGTAGTGTAATTGATGAATGCCTAAATTTGGTGTTCTGATTTTTAAGTCTTCTATGTTTTTACAACATTTCAGAGTAACTTTGCCGGAATCTCACCATGAGTACCTTCCAAGGCTGCACAGAGAGCTGACTCACGTAGACTAGTTTTGTGCTCCAGAGGGGCTGTGAGGATCTCGTAAGGAACCAGCATGGAGCCCTGAGGAGCATCGCTAGTGAGGGGGTTAGGCAATGTGACATCAGGAGATCTGGACAGAGAAAATGAGGAGGGGATTTGGGGGACTGTCATTATTTATCCTGGGTCAGTTTTCTCTCTTTGTCTCTTTCTACGTGTAGCTTTTTTACATGCTTGTGAGATCACTCAGATAAAAAAGGTCAAGGAGAAAACTGCAATTTACCATTTAAACATTTTGTAAGAAAGAAAATTGTTTCTTTGGTCATTACCTGTTAATGTAGACCCAGAGCTGTTTGTTTAATTATCTTATCTTTCCTTTCCTTGTGAGTTAATGAGCACAAGGCCCAGTTACTCAGCCCCTGAACCTCTTCACACCAGGGCAATTCTTTGGCTGCTAGACTTGCAGACTGTAGCCCAGTGTTGTTCCTAGTGTGCCCTATACAACTACTGTGACATTGACATCTTGTTTGTTTTTGGGAAATCAGACAAATGCCTGTTTCTAGAGCTGTCATTTTTTTGTGTTCATTCATGGGTCAAGCAGCAGGAGGTGGTACAGATTACCTCTTACCTTCAGGTTTCTGAAATACATCATTTCTGATAACCTAGGATCTCTCAACTTCTGATCTCAACATGTGTGGAAAAAGAATATCTATCATTTGGAAATGCCAGTCCATTAGCACAGTTTTCCACTAACTCCTAACGTCAGCTTGTTTAGCTTTTTGTCGTATCATTTAAGAAAAAAAATAATTACATGATACAAGACATAAATGTAAGCCTGCAACATATTTTCATATTAAAAAATGTTGAGAAGAGCAGTGCACAGAGGAAATGTTTTCATGGGTGTTAGTACACAAGTAGTTCTGAACCTTAACTTCAGCAGTTCCACTTCAGGTCCATTTTGCTTTAAAAGATTTATTTTCGCTGAAATGTCCTTTCAGGTGTATAGTGGAGGAACACAAAAGAAGGCTATGTAATCACAAAACCCCCAATATTTTTTCTTTTAAATTTTATTTATTTTAAAAATAAATAGAAAGTGATGGACTAAAACAAAATCACACTTGCTCAGTATTAATGTTAATCTGAAAACCACTAGTGCTAGTGTTTAAGCAAGAAGAGTGTTTTGCAAGTTACATGAGTTGCTTTTGGTTCCCTACCTACAATTCTTGTGAAGCACTGAAAGATAACGATTTCCTCTACAGATCAGTGAAAAAGGCATTTTAAATAATGCTTTGGAATACAAAGACGAGGTGACCACTCGGAGCACTCCTCTGTGTGTATGCATATAATAAATAAGCTGAGGCACAAGTTCTTCTTTTACTTGTGTTTTCCGTGCATATTTAGCGGTGTTAGATCTCTGCATTTATTTACCTTTGTCTGAGATCTTAATCTTGACTTCCCTGAAACTCCTTTAAGGTAAGTCAGTTAATACTTTTATGTCAACTTTGCTGTTTGCAGACAGGTGTCTCATCATACTGTTGAGTGATGTGACCAACCAGTTTTTTTTTGTTAGCCGTCTCGTATCAGCCAGATGATAACCACCTTGCAGGCACAACTAACGTTACTCAAATTGAACCTATGCTCTTGGGGCTGTGCACAACAGAGTAAATCCCTTGAACTCACTGATTGTTTTTAAAATTGTATTTTCACTTTCTGTACAGGTATTTAGTGTCTTGTATAAAAATGTTTTTAAAAAGACTGAAGTGTTGCTCTCTCAAGCATTCTCAGATGTCTGACTCAAAACTGGCTATCAGCTTTGACAAAATAGGCAAATTTTCTTGCTAGTCTTTTCTCCTCCTCCTTTTCTCAACCCACTGTCACTATTGTTCTGGTAATCCTCCACTGCTAAGTTATTTTGATTTTTAGTATTTTTTCCCTTTTCTTTTTTCTTTTTTTCTTTTTTTTCTTTTAATTGTCACTTCTTTAACATTCCCTTTGGTTCATAAGTGCTGTGGGCAGAGATGCAGCCCTGCATGTTTCTCTGCGAGAAGCGTCATCGTGCATTATGCCTTCCCTCCAGATCTCTTCTAGCATTACTGACTGTTTCAGAAAACAACGCCAATTTCCTGACATGCCAAGAGCTGCGCTTTAATTTTTAATCCTGACCTGACAGGCATTCAGATTCATTGCCTGTAACTGCTCTAAAAATCAACATATTATTGTGTATGTTTCATGGACCATAGAATTGGTTCAAGTCTTGCTTCCAGCTACTTGGTTTCTAAATGTTCTCTTTTGAGACCTAAAGAGCGTTGTCAATATTCTTTGTTCTAGTTGTTCAGCAGTTTGCAGCTTAATATTATCAAGGGGCTCTTGTATTGCAAGAAATTTAGAAATGGACTCCATCCAGTGTCAAACTGTGGAAAATGTTTTTCTTCTCATTTCTATCCTAGATAGAGATTATCCTAGATAATCTCTAGATTATTAATCTTCTCATTTCTATCCTAGATAGAGATCACATACAACCATATTCTTCATAGCTTGTTTTCATCTCTGGATTTCTTGGTAGCATTTTAACTAAACAGCAACCCCGAAATTAATGAATTTACCATTATATCAGGAAAGTTACATCTGCTGCCTAAAGTAGCTGACTATTTTTTTCTGTCTTTGAGTTCTTCGGGTGTTTATTTTCCCTTTTATTTCTGAAGATGCCCAGTTAGCACATAGTGTTTCTCCAGTACTTTTTTTTTTTTTTTTAGATGGAAAGTAAAATACTGCATTGTTTTGCCTATCTCAGATGCTGCTTTTCTACTGGAACCAAGCTTTCATCAGCTGTTTACTAAAATCCCTCTTTTTGCTTAGAAAGTTGTGCTGTATGGGTGTATGGTCCTGAAACAGTGCTCCTCACGTGAGTCTAGTATGTAAAAGTTTTTAAATCCATTGCTCTCTAGCAAAACCTGATTTCTTCTGCTCTGGCAAAATGATTGGAATTTAATGAGAATTAGGGAGTAAATAAGGACCTAAGTTGTTAGGATTTGGTTAATTTGCATGCTGCTGATTTAATACCACTCTGCTGGGGATTTGGAGAGCCTGCTGCAAGATTGTTCGAGGATTGAGAGGTTTCAGAAAAGACTGCAGTTTAGACTCCCAGGACAGTTGATCAAGAACTACAATAATCTTCTCCACAGAATGAGAAATGCTATTGTGTAGTCTTCTTCTTCAAAAAAAAATCAGCATTGCTGCACCCAAACTTGCATTTTCAAGGTGATTATTGAAAAAGTAATTTTCGGAGATAGTTCTAGAGAACCTTTTTTATTTATTTTTATTTTTTTTCCCTCAAGAAAGACAGCATTGACTGCTGAACTGCACTACAGTGAAATGGGAATTAGATTTGCAAGATGTAGAAACATATGTATATAAATATATCTGATAAATGCAGGCATTGTAATCTGTATGTCTGAAAATGGACCCGTCTTTAATTTCAATATTTGATTGGTTAAATAGTGTCAAGCCCGTATCTTTCAGCAGTACTTGTGTTGAAAACAATTAGATGTTGCGTAATTTGTATTTTATTACTGCTCCTAACCATCACTGAAGGAGGAAGCCTGTTTTTAAGCCTGCAACTGTGTGGTTGATGTGAGCAGGAACTGCTTGAATGTTGACATGCTGGTATGTAAAACTGAAGACTGAAAAATCACTGCTCTTGGTGAGAACTTGTTGTAATGAGTACTGGATTAAAACCACTTCTAGATCAAGGCACCAGTAGCTTAGGCATGCAGAAATATCTCATAAGCCTCCAGTTCTGCACATATATGCTCCACGCCATTGGGAAGCTGGGATTCCCCAAGTCAAAGGGGAGATTTCCTGGAGATAATTAATATTTAAGGTAATTAACATTTCAGTTATCTGCACGCTCACCCATCATTTCCTTTTTTTTTTTTTTTTTTTTTTTTTTTTTTTTTCCCCGTCTGAGAGCAAGACTAAGCCTGTCAAATCCTCTGCAAATTCTGCTCTGCAGGAGCAAACACTGCAGGCCCTGGCCTCTGTTTGTTCTGACTCCTGGGTTTGTCCTCCTCTAACCATGTATTTGAACAGAGCTTTTAGGTAAACTCTGCTGTCCTCTCCCCCATCCCCCTGCAACTGCTGGCCCTGGCAGTCTCCCAGCATCCGCTTCCTGCTGTCCTGCTCTCATGTAGCACAGTATCTCTAGCGGAAATCCTTTGACCAGCCTGACTTCCTTTTGCTACAGATTTATCTCCTTTTTTTTCCCAGCTCTGCCATCTTTGCTGCTGAACAGCTTTGCACTCGGACATAATCAGATCCCATACTTGCCATCTTAGTTGGCTCTTCTCTGCCTTTGATCCCTGCTGAAGTCTTTGGCTTCTCCCTCCCATTCTTCTCCATGTATGTTCTCACTGTCTTCTTAAAAATAATAAAGTAAGAGCATAATAACATATAGTGTGACCTTTCCCCTCCTTTGGTTTGTCTTTCCTTCTCCCCTTTCCTTGTTCAGTTCCATTCTGACTCAGGTTCAGGAAGGGCTTTTAGCTTTTAGCTCTCCTCCTGTTTGTTCCAGTCTTTCAGTTCTCCTCTCTTAAATCCTTTGCATAATTCTTTACCTTTATCTTCTTACTCTCCATTCTCACCTGATTTTTACCTAAAGTTTTCCAGCCCCTCTTGTCTTTAAGAACACAAAAAAATCTTGATTCCCTTTTCCTTGAGCCACATTGCTGGCTGCCACCAGCTTTTCATCTCTCTCTGTATGCACATGGGGTACCTCTCCTTTGAAAGTATGAGAGACCTTCCCCAACCCAGATTTCACTCATTTCGTTAAAGTGAAGTAGAAGTCTTGACCCACTCTTGATTCAGTTCAACCTGTCCTACCTTCAGTGCCATTAATTACTTTGCTATATAGGGACTTCATTCCTCTCCTGTCTTGCCAGACACTCTTTCAGTGTTTCCTACAATGGCTTTTCCTCATCTTTTTGCCACCTTTTTCTCATTTTCATCAGCTTTCTGTCCTTTCCCATCTTGATATACTCACTCTTACTTCATTTCCAAACACAAACTCAGCTACTATCTTTATAATTTTATCTCTTTGTTTCTTTAAAAGCTTTCCCCCACCAAATCAACATCCTAGCTTTTCTCTTGCACCTTTCCAAGCTCAGTTTGACTGAAATGAGGACTTAAGGGTATCCTCTGTTTCTCTGTGCCATATTCTTCTATGGAGCCATGGACTTGCTGCTTGGCCCTCAGGCTTGTAAACTTGGTGTCCTCTTTACCTCGTTTATCTACGCTTTGAGATCAGTGAGTATTTTACAGTTGCCATATATATGCTCATTTTTATCTTTCTGTACAGCTAAAACTATTGTCTCTTAACAAATATCTTGATTATGAAATTGTGCTTTTCTCTGGCCTTGAAAAATTTGGGTTTGCTCTACCAGTATTCATCCAGAATACTTCTGTAAAGATCTTTTTTTCTAACTTGCTGCTTATTTTCTTTGCTACACTCTTTGCTACAAGTGGTTGCCAACTCTGTGTTTCTTTCTGTTCCTTTCAGAGATCACGCTCTTCTGTTACCACTTACTAATCAAAAATTCATCACCACACATAATGCTGTTTTTGCCCTTCCTGCATAGATTTTGAAACAGGCACTCCAGTGCTTTGCCTTTGCGTTGAAAAGAAGTTCTGCGTCTCCTGAGGCTGACTTTGTTACCATTCTTCAGATTAATCCCTAAAACTTGGATTTAGTGTGAGACTTGTTTTTTTTTGTTTGGTTGTTGTTTGTTTTGGGGTTTCTTTGACATTAAAAATCAGGGAAATGTACTGCTAATTTGGTTTGTCTGCTGCCTAGGTGGTGGTCACTATTGTCTCATTTTTTCCCTTGAGTGCTCCTAGTTCTCTGTATCCTGTCTATTTATATTCCTAGCTGTTATGGTAGCTGAAAAACTAATACTGGTAGTATTTATCTGACCTTGTAATTATTTTTGCCTTATCTCAGGAAGATCGATTTTGAACGTCTTCAGAAACAGTCATGCTTGGAGTTGTATAGGAAGAATATGTTCTGTTTGGGGCAGTGTAGTCCTTTTTGTTTACTATCACAAAAAATAATTCTCGTCTTAATGTGACATTACAGAGGCTGATTTGACATGCAATGCTTGAACAAGCTCTTTTTCCAGAACTTCCAGTCTAAGCAAGCTCTGTTCCACATCAGCTTCTGGGCTGTCAGAAAGAGTCTTTAACATACTGTTGAGAGGCGCAGGATTTGAAAGACAAAGGGACTTAGGTTACATGATGTCCGAAAGAGCTGAGTAAATTGCAAAGTGCTTCTCATTTTGCCACACGCAGTAACTGAGCAAGGCACAATTGAACAGTCTAAAAAAAAAGTTCCTTTTTTTATTCTTTCCTTCATACATATAGATTGGCAAATAATTTTTTTTTTAAAAATCATATCTGGTTTAACTTATTAAATGTGATTTTCCTTTCTTTTCTACTTAAGCTGAAAAGAGATGGAATTACATTTGTGAAATCTGATAACCAACATAAATTCCTGCATTTGTTATTAGATGCACCATGACTTTTAGAATAACAGAATCATAGAATGGTTTCAGTTGGAAGGGACCTTCAAAGGCCATCCAGTCCAGCCCCCCTGGAAGGAGCAGGGACATCTCCAACCAGATCAGGTTGCTCAGAGCCCCGTCCAACCTGGCCTGGAACGTTTCCAGGGATGGGACATCCACCACCTCTCTGGGAAACCTGTTCCAGTGTTCTACAATTCGCATTGTAAAAAATTTTTTCCTTTTCCTAATATCCAATCTGGACTTGCATACACATGTATGATATCTTGATTTCTATTGATTGCAGGGCAGCAAGGTCAGATTTAGTTGCCAACAATGTTATAACGACCTCAAGGCTGTTCTGTAGCTATGTGTAGGCAACAGTCTATTTTAGTTACTCATTTTTCACATCCAAGCTATTCCCTGCCCCTGAAGTCTTTTCCTAAATATTAAAATATGTCAGATGTAGGTTAGAGAGATGTATAAACAACTGTTTGGGTAGAGTCAGGCAGTAATAGCAAGGGCAAAACTTTTGGACATAGCTACAGATAATAAAATCGCTCATTATATTTAAACCAGAAGAGTACATACCATTTTTCCATTTATGCAGAAAAATGTCTGTGTTTCCAGATATACATAGCTCTGCTACTTCCAAATATTCATGACTTGTAATTGTCATAGGTAATCGCCCTTGTGGTATCATAGGTAGTGTACGGGGGCAGGGAGAGAAATTGTTAATCCTGAGACGGACATTCTTAGAGTTTCATATTGCAGCTCCTTAGGCTGGAGAATGAGTAAGACCATAAGACCTTATCAACAAAGTTGGTACATGGAAGATGTGTATACCAGTAAGTTGGTTTAAAATAAATCTTAGGAGTCAAAGACAGATCCCTTATATTAGTATGTTTTGGAAAAATACCAAATTCCCAAATAACAAATCTTCAGAAGTAGAGATGTGGTCATTAGTGTCTTTAATAATCCAAATAATAGTTTTGAAACTGTGATTCTATGAAAATGAGGTACAAAGGCAACAAAAGTATAAATTATGGGGATAGAAGCAGACAGCTATGGAGAAAGAATTGAGAAAATGATACAAATCCAAGTGGGGTTCATTTCATTAGTGTTGTCATACTTACACTAACTTGAGTTGGAACAATTTTAGCTGTTACTCAATATGCTATTTGTGTTAGGAACTTGCTTACCAATTCCCTGCTGTAGGCTGTGTGGTCAAATATGGTAGCAAAATTGTTTTGGAATCCTAGATTAATTCATGTTTGCGATTTAACCACTTTACTTTTCCATTCTTAGTACTATTAAGTGTTTTCAGACTTCTCAGAGAAAGTCTTGTTAGTGTCATTAACAATGCTGTTACAGAATACAAATATTACTATTATGTGTATTAGCATTTTTTTTTGAAAGTTATTGCATCTGAATTCAGCAATCTTTTTTCAGTTTATTCTTTGCAACTGCAAATGACCTGATTATAAATGAGTTCAATTGGTCTTACTCTAGAGGGACAAACTCTCTTTCTCCTCTGAGTCTTTGCCTGCCGCTTTTATACCAATTCCATGAAGAGGAAGCGAGGCAATTCCTTATCTCCCAAGAATGCAAACAAACCCCCCATCAACCTCTGTCATCTCCCTTCAAATGCAACTTCAGTGTGTCCAGAACTTCACTATGTCATCATAAGAAGAGGGGCCACAAAACTTGAATGTTAGTTTGATTTGTCCTTATTTTCCAGCAAGGATATTGATAGGAAGACTAATTCCAATTACTTAGAAAGAAGTTGGAAAAGAGTATTTTAAAAAAATTTATAGTTGAAACTCCTCCTCAAGCAGTCCTAAGATAAAAGAAAAATAAAAAAGAAAAACCTAAACATGCAGAACCAAGAGTATGTGCATCTCTTCCTCTCATCTGTAGGAGAAAAAGAGTTCTCAGAATTGGATCTGGATAGATCTAAGGAAGAAATTCAGGAAGGATTATTCCCCTAGGGTATACATGTTTGTTTTTTGAAACAATGATTAAGTTATTTTAATACCCTGGACATTCATCCTCATGTACAGCACAGGAAAAAAAAAATAAACAAAGGAGAACATATTTTCCACTCAGCAGCATTAAAATCTTTTATCCATCTCTATGCAGATTTGGAAGACCTTGCCTGAGTAGAATAGGAACACAGTAAGAATAGAAAAATCCAAACTTTTACATCATTTTCTTAAAGAAAAAAGGTTATTTGAATGTAGCTGTAACCTCTTCAGTTAGCCATGATACAATCTGAAAGTAACTTCTTTCCCAGAGATTCAACTAGCAGATATTTGTGCCTGCAAAAATATTGCTATATCAAAGCAACAATTTCCGTATCCTCTTTGAAGGTAATTTCACACTAAATGGCAGATCTCAAGGAAAGCAATTTCCCTTCTTCAGGAAGGGAGACTTGAACATGTATTTTTATTTTATTTTCTCTTTTCTCATGACTCCCTGTGCACAGTTGCTCTAGTCGGTGTTTGCAGTCAGTTCTGTGTCCTGGAGGTCAAAGGGACCTCAGTGTTGTGGTCAACAGATTGATGTCCAAGTGGAGACCAATGACCGGTGATGAGTGGTGTTCCTTGGGGAACAGTATTGGGACCAGCTCTGTTTTAATTTTTTTGTGGTGTTTCAGTTTTGTTCTACTAATATCCTCAGCATATTGGCAAAATGTTGTAGAAATACCACAAATAATTGTCACTTCTTTAACAGAGGAGGTAAACATGCCTAACTTCCTATATACAGGCAATCCAGTTTGTCTCCTTTTTTAGTGACAGGTTATCATGGAGCATGAAACCATTCAGTACACAAGACACAGGCAGAGGGAGGACTTTTATTTCCTTTTATTCCCTCCTTTCCAATCCAGAAAGAAAGGATAGTCTTGTAGTTAAAAATACACATATCCACATACGTGTAAAGTGGGAGGACTGAGCAAAATGCCCAACTTTGAGGCAGAATTCCTGTATGAAGATAATTTAATTTCTCTGCCACAGCTCCTGATCTGTACACTGGTTATGATTGTCCTTTTCTCAGATATCTTTCTTTATTTAAACTGTAAATTATTTGTGGTAAGAATTATCTCTTGCTTTTTGTTTATACAATGTCTCCCAATAATCAAATTCTGATTTAGTTGAGGTTTTTTTTTTTTATTAAAGTGCAAATGTTAAGTAATAATCTGCATGGGATCTCACTGCAAATTAAAAAAGCCTTTAGGCAGGCTGAAGTTTATTAGCCCCTGGAGGCAAAGATTGCCAGAGTATACAGGTTTTTGGCCATATTTTCAGATGTGATGTGCATTTGTGTGTGGAACGAAAAGTGAGGAGTGGCAGTCAGTGGTATAGCTCAAGCAATGCTTACTTTATTCAAATTTTACTTATTTATTTATGCAGTCATTGATAGCTGGTGGATTTAAAACCACTAGTTTTCAGATTTTCATTCCCACCTGGAAGAAACTGAATATGCTGCATAATCAAGCATAAATCAAGAAAAGGATACTGATTTACCAACAGAGAGACCTGAAGAGTCTGTGCAATCTTATCTAAATTATTATGATATTGCAGGACTTCCATTAGTCAGAATTAAAGTGGGTGACTAGCACAAAACTTTTTATATCCTTTTTAGAACATTAAAGAACTTCAGAACAGTTAGTTGGAGAGCCAACATCATTCTCAATTTAATATTAAATAGCGAACTGAAGTTAATTTGAGACAGAATGGCTGAGCCACCAATTTAATAATAATTGCAATATAATTAAATTCAACATCCTAGGGGGAGATATAGAACCAAAAGGCAACACAGAAGGAGAGTAAGCTTTAGTGGAAGTGATTTCAATAAAATGAGGTAGTTAGTCAGAGAGACCCTGAGGTTAAAAGTTAAAAAGAAGAAAAAACTAGAGACATGGTCTGAATGTTGCTTAAAAGAACACCAGCAGTTTCTTAGAAGTCAGTGTGCCACTGAACAGAAAGGAACAGTAAGATGAGATGCTTAACCAGTAAAGTGTAAAATGCTCTTCAAACAAAAACACATGGAAATGTGAAAATTTTTGTGAGGTAATTAGTAAGGAATGTAAATTTCAGCAAGCAGTATTCAAGGGAAAATTAGAAGGGTGAGAATGGATTTTCAAGTTTATGTGAGCAAAAGTAGAAAACTAAATAAATTCTTTAAATTTATTACAAACAACCTGCAAAATAACGTAGGCTTAGGAAAGGTAAACTGAGAAATATTCCATTGTTTAAAAATTAGGACTAACGCATAAAATACTTAACTGTCATAAGAAACTTATAATAGAGAAGAAAGTCTGGACCATTGCAGGTGTGGACTGTTGCAGTGAGGACCTCTGTGCAGTGTTTTCATGTGTAATTGTGATCCAGAACACCTATTACGGTAAAATTAAAAGCAGAAGGGAAGATTAAAGGGATCAATCTGGCTTCCTGGCTTTCTCATACCATGAAGTGTCTGTCACCCATCTCTCCGTTAAGTGAAAAGCTAGCTGCTGAAAAGGGGAGCCTGTCTTACTTTAGAGGTGTGGTCTTCAGTACCTCCTCACATCCAGCCTCTCCTACTTCAGTGAAAAGGGAAGAATAAAAAGTATCAGCCAAACTTTTGTTCTTGGTTGCTCCCAGACTCTGAAAGGCAACCAACAGGAGCCGTTAAGGATAATGTTTTATTATGACTGGTGCCACTAGGCATGGTTAACAAGTGTCACAAGCGTGTTAAGGACAGTGGAAACAACCCAGTTGTTTGCCAGGGCCAAGGAAAGCAAGTAGCAGAGGAAATTGAGCTGCAGTGCACACGAGCTAATTTTTTTTCTCCAAGTGGATAAGAGCATAACTTCAAAAAAAGCCATAGTCTCACCTTAACGACTGCCAGCCAGTAGTGAGCCCCTGACCTCTCATGGAGATTGAGATCAGAGTTTAATAATCCTGACGTCTAGAAAATAGCATTTAGTGTTGAATACTTCTCAATTTTAACAACATAGATTTAACCTCCAGCTATTGGATCTTTTTATACTACAGTAAGACGAGTAAGCCCTTTATGATCAAAGACTTTCATGTATATGAGTGCCTATATGCACAAACTAAAGCATTTTAAACATACCCTGTTATAACGTAGATGTTTAGTATCATAAATATTCAGTTCATAAGTTGTGTAGTTCAGCAGTTCAGTCACTTTTTATAATGGTCCTTGGGAAACTCCAGCATTTCCAGAGCTGAGTGCAGTATTCTAATTGTGGGGGTACCACCATTTGGTTTGCACATTTATCACTAAAATTTGTAATCCTTCTTAATATATAAACAAATCTATGTTAATATAATTACTGCATAAATTAATATATAGACGTTTTTTAAAAAATCTTTTTTTGACAAAATAACCATCTATGAAAAACTCTACTTAATTGTTCATATGATGTGTAAATCCAGAGCTCTCACTAACCAACTTTTCTCACACAAACATTTTTTATTTAACCTTCTTATGCTGTTTGCGGTGCTGCTGGCTTTTGATGGCTTATTTTGGTATCGGCTCGCAGTATTTATGAAACTGAGTTTTAAGGAAGTTTGCTACTTAGCTATCCAAAAAATATTCCTCCTTTTGAAATTATTTATGATAACACAGGAAAATAAGTTTGTATAAGACTTGCATAATAAACACAGTGGAAAACATTATGGGAAATTTTCTAATATTGTTATGAAAAATGAGTGTTAGGGCCTCCTCTGGCTTCTGTGTGCAATAATGGTCACCTCAGCTGCAAAAGAAAAGCGTACTTCCGCATGAACAGCAAGAAAGATGACAAGAGTGGTGAAGGACACAGAAACTAAGTAAGTGACATTGAAGAAACTAGAGCTGATTACACAGGTAGTTTTATTTACCTTCTCAATTAATGCTTTCTCCAAGCCTGTCTTATTCCTGTAATTTTGTTTAGAGAACCAATAGAAAGACTATTTCTCTTGTAGAAGTAATAGTTAGGTGAAGCAACATTATTTGCATTGTAATTAGAATTAAACTTTTTGAAAAATCAAAATTAAGTAGTCAAAATGAAGATTTATTCTTGGTTTCCAGAGCGTTTTTGCCTACTGAGTAGTTAATGATAGGAGAGACAATCAGTCCTTTGGGTTCAAAGGGTATAAATTTATGGATGTAGAGGTGAGATGAGCATGAAATTGGTCATAAATTATAATCAGTGAATTTGGATGAGAGAGGCTGCAACTTTATAGGAGTGGAAAAATGTAACAATCAATGTTTATCAATTAAAACTGATGATTTTCAAGGTTATTCACAACAAAAACTAAAAAAACCCAAAACAAAATGTGAAGGCAGAACTGAAAAAAGGAAAAAATTTCTCACCTTGTATGTTTAGGCTGTAAGATGCTCTGCCATTCAAAGAGTGAAAGGTAGGGTGTAAAACCCCCATGTCAGAAGGGGTTTTACATTTCTGGGGATGGTAGCAACACTCAGAATGATTGGTATAAAATGTTAGGAAGTTATGTTTAAATCTGATATTTCAGAGAAGAAAGAAAACCAGAATCAAGTTACAGGGTCATGGTCAACTTACCTCACCTATGTTTTCAGCTTGCTTTTGAGTTTTTTGTCCACTTTACAGATACAATAGGGTTCTAGAAGAATCTCATGTCCATTCTATTTCCCCTGCCCTATTGGTAGGCAGCAGAAGGGTAACATCTGGCTAAATATTTTATTTTATTATCTCAGTGATGTAAGCTTTTTATCGTGTAGTCTGTATCTTGGTCCAGCTCTTGAAGTGGAACTACTCAGTTATAACTGATGAAAATGTTGTTTTAACCAGATGGGTCTCCTCTCTCCTCTCCTCTCCTTCTATTTTCTCTCTTTTTACGGACTTACTTACCCTTTTCCATATTCTCTGTACTTGCTACTTGACCCTCTGTCATGGCTATGCTTTCTGTCATTTCTTTGTCTCCAGTCAGCTGCATCTCTTCTCAGTCGTAGTGTCGTATCTTACCATTGTCGTGTTCTTCAGATGCATATCAGGCGTCCGATAGACAAAATCTTGTTTTGGCTTAAACCTTTCGACCACGTCTGAGACAATGCCTTAAGTGCTTTGCTGATAGATTAACTTTTCGAACCTTTTTTAAAAGGGTCTTGGAATATGGCATTTAAAAAACCTAACAGATGCACTAGAGGGCACGTATGGTTTGCACTTCCATTATTAAACTTAAAATTTTCAAAACAGCTGAATCTACTCAACAAATATTCTGTTAATATTATGTAAAAGTGGTTGTATGTTAGCTTTGTGTACTGTGAAAGCAGGACTTATTTTAAAATGTAGTATAACTCCACCTATTCTATAACAGTTAAGTTTGTTGGATTGTGATCATTATGGTTTATTTGTGTGGAAAAGTACTACTGTCAAATTCTCGCTATTTTAGGTTTGAATTACCGGAGATTTTTTTTTATTATAGTGAGCTCTCACTCACAAAAATTATCTTCTAGTTCATTTAAAAATGAGGTACAAAATAATATAATAACTTTAAATATATATATATATATAAATAGCATCAATTAATAAGTATGGATTTCAACATCAAATTGAAATAATATATTTCTTTTGAGAATATTTCTGTTATCGGCAACTTAATTCATAAACGTGAGGGTTTATTTGACAGTAAAATAAACTTTCTGTTTATGATAACTCTCAGCACAGTTTTATTGAAGCAGATTTTAAAGGAAAATATAATTTAATTACATGCTAGCATTCTCCTCCATTGCTCTCAATTTAGATTACTTTTATTATAGAAATATTTTTTAAAAGTGCAGAAACATTTTGTTCTGTAAAAACATTGTCAGGAAAGAATATGCCTTTTTGATTTCAAGAGACACATTGTCATTTATTTGGATTATTTTCTGTGCTATTGGATTTTTTTGTCATTAAAATATTTCATATCAAATCCTGTTAAAATTTCAAAATCCTAAAAATTTAGTTTTATCCTTTTCTAATAAATAGCATTCAGCCTACCTATCATATGACATTTTATAACACACAATCGACATCTGTCTATGAATTATGTAGAGAAACATGGAAATCAAATATGAAGCTTCTACAATGAAGGAATAGAAGTTACTCGTGTTAACTTATTTTCTGACAGATGTACACTAGATAAGCAAGATAACTAGTTTTGTTCGCTTTCTTAATAAGCCTTTTCAAGACAAGTTTCTCAAGAATTGTAAAGGAGAAAATGCTTTCTCTTGAAAATGCAGAAAAACATTGTGTTCCCTGGCTGGCATATGATGTTTATAGTATTTAATAAAGGGTAAAGGATAGTTCTGAAGTTACTGTCTCTGGCAGCAACATGTGCTCTCAGTAGTTGTCTTTTCCTTTCTCCTTCAAGAGAAGAAAAAGCCAGTACTTAGAGTTTCAAGGTAATGTGTGAATGCAAATGTTAGCTTGACATGTGATACTAATAGTATCCATAACACACATAGAGGAAGCCCATTTCCCTTCTTTCAAAACTAAGATTCCTGATACGGCTGTTACAAATTTTCTTCCTTCCGACTTTCTTGTACTTACTTTCTTTCCTTATGATAAGATCAAGTGCTTTCTGGATCATTCATATTTAATACAGAACCAGCTTCGATTTGGGATTATGTTTTCCATAAAGGATTGTAAACAGTTATTCTGAATAGTACATTTGTTATGGGAAATAATTACAGAGTGAGCTAGGTTTCAAATCTAGAGTCTTTTTAAAAATGAGAGTAAATTTGTTTGTAGGCTAGGGGAGTAATTGATGGGATTTTGAATGGTGAAGGAGGAGGTTAGTTTTCTAGAAACTGCAGTGCTTGGTAGTGCTGGTGGCTTAGCTTCTTAAATTATTAATGGTTGGAGAGCTTGGGTATGCTCAGAGTTCAAGTCTGCCTGTGTGCACACAATGGGATGGTCTTCTATGGAGACCCTAAACCAAGAGAAGGCATGGGAAGGTACGAGAGTACGGTCATCTGATTTTAGTG
Organism: Tetrax tetrax; assembly: GCA_009806455.1. Taxonomy (NCBI): domain Eukaryota; kingdom Metazoa; phylum Chordata; class Aves; order Otidiformes; family Otididae; genus Tetrax; species Tetrax tetrax. The sequence goes on from WHYT01016266.1 coordinate 93,141, forward strand.
TAAGATTAATTTTTAATGCCCACCGCATAAAAATTAATTTTCTAGTTTTACTGTGATACAGTTTTTCATTTAACCCCTTCACTGATGAATTGCTTGTGCCAGCAGTTGATATCTCCTAAAACTTATCTCTTGTAAGGATAAAATACAGCATTTTCTGATCAAAGTCTTTGTTTGACATACTTACTCCTATGCAGCAGTGCACCAGATTTTTCTTCACTGTCCAAAGAAGTGTCTGATTTTGTTTTCATGTGAAAATATTTATGTTTTAAGATATTTTTGCATTTTAAAACATTCTTTTATATTGGAACTGGCAGCTTTCTTTGAATGAAAAAGAAATAGTGACGTTTGTAGTCAGGGGAAGGACCTTTTTTTGGGTTTTGGTTTTTTTTTTTTTTAAGGCAGTATTCATGGAGAGAGTATTTGTATAATTACAAAGCAACATTAAAGGTAACTGCAGATGGTGGCTTAAAGAGTAAATCTGTTCCAGAACAGAGGTGAGATGGTGCAATGTGAGTGAAGGAGAGAAAGAAAACATTCTTTATTATTGTAGTTTGAATCATTTATGGGAAATTTTACTTGAGTACAAGCTTGAGTACACTAGTTCACCAAGACTTTACTTCAGGGATTTTTGCTGATGCTGATTATTTACACATTGTACAGTTATTTTAGGATTTGCTTTTTTTTTTCAGAAGCACAAAAATAGGCATAGTTTCGTGGTTTGTGTCTTATCTTTTATTTAATTAGCATTTATTTTCTGTTAATATGCAAAATATTGATATTTAACGTAGTATAAATTTGCTACTGGGATTTCCAGCATTAGCTGTAATCTTTTTTTAGAAAATAACTTCATAGATTTATATTGAAATTCAAGGACATTCTCTGGGTTTTGGAACCTCACAGTTCTTAAGCAATTCCCTTTCTCTGAAATTGAATCTTCCACTTCTCTGTGTACAGTTATTACACGCCTAGAAAACCTTTTGTTCTAAAATACCTTCCACTGACCTGCACCACAAGTGATCACCCTAAAATGACCAGATGCCATCGCTTAGAGTCATGGATGAAATATGACGTCAAGATAAATGCTTGTCTATTGTTGAACATGATTGCCTTTTCCTTTTTTTTTTTTCCAGTTCTGTTCAAGTACAATTTGTTCTCTTGGGTCCTTGCGACTGAGCAGAGGTTTTCTGGGACCAGAAATAATAAGCTCTCCTACGTACAGGTCTGCTGCAGTTATATTGGGTCATGAAAATGAGCAAGTAGTTTCACTGCAGTTCAGTTTCAAGTCTGTTGGATCGCTTGGCACAGTTTATATTTCATTCCATACGACTTCAGGAGGCATCAGCCGGCTTTTGCACGCTTGTCTCCAGTGGGCTGCTCGCCAGGGCGGTAGAGAGACCGCATGACCCACGCCTCTCTGCAATGCCTTGATGCAATTAACATCTTGTGTGCCTTTATCAACTGAATATACAGATTTGAAAAATAAGTTCGTGACTGTGCGTGTTGATGACATCACAACTGCTGAAAATTACGCAGGAGAAGATTTATATGTGTTATGTAAATACAAAGCTGTAACAACACTTGCTTGAACAATAAAGCCAGGAGATTGCCATCTTCCAGTTCGAAGTCTAAAAATACTTGCATTGTGCACTCAACATATGGTTTTGGAACGAGATAATGTGATAAAAAGGGTTGGATGTGGGGCTGGCACTTAGGGGATTCTCTTCCTGCTGCCAGTGTTGCTGTTGTTCTGTTCTGTGAACTTTTTCCCCCAAACTTGCTGTATCTTTTTTGTGCTCCTCTAAAATGGGGGAAGTGAATAATTCCACCTTTAAAGGCAATTAGAATTTTTTACTGGTCTTGGGTTTAATTTTCAAAAAACCCACCTCACCTTAGTTGTCTCAGTCTTTTGTTTCTTTTTCCCTCTTCTGTGCTACTGGAACCACAATTTGACATTAATGTTTTGGGGCAGCTTTTCAGACAGAGTAGCTCAATGTAGCTTGATCAAAGTCAAAAGAAGTACAACAATATTTATAGTTCTCTTTGCTAGGAATTTATTTGGAGTTATTTTGGTCGTAAGAGCCTATGACTATATTGCACAAGACTGTTACAAAATAGTGTATTATGTGAACACAAGCATGAGCACCTTTGTTATTTTTTCCAGCTTTTTTCCATTTTTAGGGAAGTGGCAGATATGCAGGAGATAGAATTGATCATTTTACACTTTACTGCAGACATATGGGAGCTGGAAGAGACCTTTCTATTAGTATAAGTTTATTTCTTTTCATTTTAATTTTGTAATATGGTTTGGGTGAATCTATTGTCAAACCTCCCCCCAGAAACCAGAAAAGAGTCTACATGTGGAAGACAGTCATGTTAATTTTTGTTTAATTTTATACAGATATTTTGCTTCAAAAGATGTCAATGTAAACAAAATATACACCATCTGAAAATGCCCAGTCTCGCATTGATTCCCCGGTATTCTTAATGTACATCATTGAAAATAGTCATGGTTAATAAATGGCCATATAAGCCTAATTAGATCTCCACCAACACTTAATGATAAAATCTTTTCCCACCTTTGCAGTTGTCATACTAGTGTTCTTTGAATTCTTTTCCGGATCAAATTAATTTTGTTTAGACTGAATGGTCAGGCTTTCACAGTGTCCCAGGTGGGATCTCACGGATGCTTTTTGGATTGACATCAGTGTTTTCCTATACTTACCAAAATTACTTAAAATTTTAGATTTATATTTGCTTTCATAATCTCATAATCATTCTTCATTATTTGGAAAAATTACTTTTTTAGTTATAACTTGAAATTTCATGAGTAGAGAAAATATTTAGTATTTTCCCAAGCTCAAAGAAAGGTATCTTGAATAAAAGAGAATATAATTCTGACAGAGGTAGTGCTTAGGGCTTTGTCTCTACAGGTTCTCTGAATCGACAGCAGTTCCTCATGGTGATTTACTGCTACTCTTCTGCTTTGCGAAGGGGGGCATCACTGTCTTGTGTGACAAAAGACAAAAATGCAATGAAAAGTGTCTGATGGCTGACTGCAATGAAACTCCTGTTAGAATGTAAATTTTTCTTTCTCTAAAATTGCTTACATCCTCCTCCTTTAAAAGTCCTGGCTATAACACAGTCTGACTCCTTAGTACCTCAATGAATTATGTACTTCAAAGCATGAGTTGTTTATTTTATTCATAAAATAATTTATTTTATGTACTAGGGAAATCTAAATAGTATAGCATTAATAATCGATGTTTTTAGATCTGTTGCCATTTAAAAAATAGTTTTGAATTCTGTTTTTAATTGCATTTTGCCTAGTATTTACACGTAAGAACAAAATAAAGGTGCCATATGTAATTCATTTATTTATTTGTCTTACTAAAATGATAACATTTGCAGGTTCTGACATCTGTCCATCTGTCTACAGGTTTATATTGAATTTTAATCTGTTTTATAATGTCCACCAACAAGATTTTCACTCAAGGTAGATTTTAGTGCAAAATCAAGAGATGAAGTCTTGGCCAGGCTGACATCAAAACTTCCACTTGCTTCTGTGAGGCCAGAATTTGCAAGGATTTTGTACTTGAATTCTTACAGTCCTGGTTTTATATAATAAAGTCCTTAAATATATCTAGTAAGATACAGTTTAGAAGCTCCTCCTTTATGATAAACTTTCATGTCAGAGCCATTTAATCAGTTGCTTCCATTTAACCATGTAAAAACTAAAAAAAAAAAAAAAAAAAAAAGCATA
>WHYT01016266.1:97256-133587 GCA_009806455.1 Tetrax tetrax
ACGTAAAATAACCGGTAATTTTGTTTCTATAGGTTTTGTAAAAGAAAATAAGATACTTTGGTTCAACAGTGAGTTTCCTTAAGAAGTCACGCTCTTTAATTATTTAATTTGGAACTGTACATCTTAATAGATGTTTTTATCTAGCTCTTACCTTTCCTATGAAATGGGATTGTAGATTCAACTTACTATACCTCATACAGAATCGGTGCAGTTGAAGCCTTCTATTAGTTTAATGAAAAACTTGAAATATATTAATGAGTTTGTTACACTTTGCAGTCTGAAACTGCCCCTCCCCTACCATTGCTAGTCAATATTTTGATATTTTATTCAAATGGATTAAATGAAATCTGTACACACAATTAGTAAAGTAATGTTTTATGTCAGAATGACAAATCCTAATTAATATTGCTGCAGATATTTGCATTAGTACTTCCTCCTGTCATCTGCTTACAATCTCCAGATCTCTAAGTTATTCCATTTTAGTTATGATGCTCCTCACTTGTGTTCTACACAGTTATGATTCTTAGGTTCAGCTTTTTTTTGATGAGAAAAAGGTAAAATAATATTATTATTAAAAAAACTCAACCATTTCAGCAACTCAAAATAGCAGTTTGTAGAAATTTGAACCTTGGCAAAGGGGGCCAAAAGTACTGGAGTACCTTGATTTTGTTAAAGATTGAAGTTTTTTTAAAAATCAGGGATGTTTCATCTGCTAAGGTAGCACTTCTTAGCAAAAATATCAGCATGTTGTGGATCTGTAGGTTTGTAATCATGAAACGTTCTCTCGTACTCCTGTAAAAGCACAGCTATTTTGTTGAGTTTGGAGTAGCAGGATTTCTTAGTCCTTGGAAGTATATGCATTTGTCAAAATCTTACATTTAGCTAAAAGCAAATCCTCTAATTTAAATCCATGGAAATTTAGAAGGAGCAGTAAGTGACAGCGTCGGAACGCTCTTTGAGTGAGCAACAGTCGGATATTTCTATTTTTATGCTAAATACATGAGATCCTGCTTGATTCCCTTGCTCTGCCGTCTAGCTGGTGAAATCAGGCTGACTAGGTTCATTCTGAGGTCACATTGAAAAAAGATGTTAGCTGAGTTTGATATGAAATGATCTTGGATATGAGAACGTCAAGCCCTAAGTGGTTAAAAATGTCAGCCGAGACCTGCTGGCTGATGCAATCTTGTAGTCCTTTTTGAAGGGAGCTATTCCTACTGTATTTATCTTGAAACAGAATTATGAATCTTCTAATTACTCATCTATTACGGAAATAAACCTCGTCCCTTGAAAACAGCAGTTGTAAAGAGAATTGCTATAACATCGTGTGCTAAAAATGTGTCACTTGCTGTTGCATGTTCCATTATTTTGGGTGATTCTTTGCATTATTTTCATCATATTTTATCTCTAGGTATGTCCTTCATTTAAAAATACAGAATTTATAGAGGAGATCAACTCAGGATTTTTTTTTGAACTGCATCGGAGGTTGTAATTTTGGAATAAATTGGTTGATAGACAGCACAGTGTAATTAATTTTAACTCCAGAAGGCAATCTCTAAGTACCTTTGAAACACATTTTGCTGCCATTATTACGACAATAATGGGCTTTAATTTATTGTCTCCTTAAATTTTGGCCATGTTGTCCAGCAGCACTAGAAGAAATCCTCTAGTGTTTTAAAATATTCAGCAATAGCTGTTGCTTTACTAGTGTGGAAGAAACCCACAAAGCGCCTGATAAGAAGAGGTTTAGATGCTGGACTTTGTTTTTAAACTTGTTCTTTTCTTTGTTGAATGAAGGCAGAAGAAGGTTTAATTTCAATACTTGTGTAAAACAATGAAATTTTAACTTATTGCTGTAAAGTATCTTGGAATATTTTTGGCCACTGTCAGTCAAAGAAAATAAACTGTCTAGGAGCAGCATAAATGAATTTAACTTAATGTCTTCCCTAGATTTTGCTGTTTGTGCCTACTGAGCTCTGCTGGGCTAGCTCATAAATGCCTTCTTCCATGAGATTGATTAAAAAGAAAGTATTTTGCAGCTTACATTTGAGAAATGTGTCTTTTGGTCCCTCTTTTTGGTCTCTTCAACTGGTTCCCCCTTTCCATTTTATCATACATACAATTCTTGTCTATGCTTCCCAAATCTATCCTGCTTTAATTTGCACTCCTGAAGTGCTGTTCTGTACAGTCCAATGCTCTGCTTGTCCCACAGAAACACAGAAATCATTGCTTTTATTGCAAATCTAAATAGCCTGCAGTACAAATCTGCAGGACCAACATTTTATGCTGTTTCAGATTCTTCAAAACTAGCATTTTCTGGATGCTGGCAGTAGCAATATGCTAGGAAGGTAATTAATGCTGTAGGAATTATTTATACCTGGCGATTATTGTTAGTCTAGATGTCCACCCTGTATTTCAGTCTCTTGTTCAATTTGGTTGGCTGAACAGGAAGCCACTTTGAACATTTGGACAGTTTGAATTCTGATTCAAATAGATAAAGCCTCAAGCTGATAAATATGTGAGATTATATGACGCTGATAAAAATGCTTCCCTTTGGAGAGCAAAGATGTGAAAGTTCTAAACATGCCACATTTCTCATGGATGGAGTTTTTGGGGTGCAGAGGAGTTTTACTAGGGTAGTAAGAAGCACATCTGCTTGGTCACTGGAAACGACAGATGGTATATTTTAGTTACGTTGAAGTAGATGAGACCCAAAAAAAAAAGATACAGTGGTTACAGTCTAAATAATTTCAGCTCAAGTTTAAAAAAAATTGTCAAAAATGGTCTGCCATTCATAAGCTAGCAGCCAGTAAAAGATCAGAATGCCCTTGCTGTGAAACAGAAAATAAACTGCTACCTTCACCTTATCTTCATGTGTCCCTTGTACTTTCTCCCCCTTCCACTGCCTGCTTACCCAGACATGGGAAACAACCTGTTAATAACATGCTTGGGCATTGGGATACCCACACTGTAGGGAGCCTCACAGCTCTGGGCAAAAACACCTAAGCTCTCTCTAAGTGACCCCCAGCATCTTGTGACAAGGCCCAGAATCAGCACAAGCTATAATCTAGTCATAACAGGACTTCAGGGGAACGTCCTGTTACGAAGACCAGGACCATTCCCGTTCCTGAAGACCAGGAATGCTTAAAATAGTTTGGAGTATTGACTAGAAAAGTTAAATTTATGAATGAGAGAAAGCTCAAAGTGAGTAGGTAAGAACAGATGTGAAAAAAAAAAGTTTAAATACACCTTCTACCCCTTCTTCTGGCAGACTGAGAGTCCGGGGAAAGTCCTGATCTCCACTACCTTTGTTCTTCAGTGTAAATTATTATGCATTTTCCGGTTGTACTCTCTGTCCTCTTCAGACACTCTAGACTTCTGAGGTGGTGCAAAATGATGGAGTATTTGCAGTACTCTATCATCATACTCCTCAGCTTGTTTCTAAGGAAAGTACCAATTACTGTGGTAATTAATTCACCATTAAATGGTGAATTTAGTACAATCTTAGTTGCTTCCAAACTGTGAAAGAGCAAATGTGATAGTGCTGTTTTCAAATGAAATACTTCACTTAGAGTGCTGAAATGAAAGCTAAGGAATGAAATGCAACAGCAAAGTTTTTTACAGGTGTATCAGCAGCAAAAAAGAAGACTGGAAAAGGGAGGCCCACTGCTGAATTGGGCAGGGGCTCTGGTGACTTTGACAGGCTGAAGAAATGGGCCACGAAGAACCATACAAAGATCAACCATGGGACATGCACAACCCTTGGTTGAAGTGGAATAAACCCAGGCTAGGGACCAACCTGTTGGGAGGCAGCTTTGCAAAAAGAACCTGGGGATCCTGGTGGATGCTAAGCTGACCATGAGCCAGCAGCGTGCCCTTGCAGCAAAGGCAGCCAACAGCAGCTGGGGTGTGTAGCCAGGAGGATGAGGAAGGCTGTCTGTCTTGACACAGCTCTGGTCAGACACGTCTGAGATGCTGTGTCCAGTTCCGGATTCCCCAGTACAAGGAGAGTACTTTCTGGAGCGAGTTCAGCAGTGGGCTACAATGATGGTCAAGGGCTTGGAGCTTCTATTATAGAAGGAGTAGAAGGCTGAGAGCACTGGGACTGTTCAGCCTGAAGAAGAGAAGGCTTAAGGGGGTCTTGTCCATGTGTATAAATACCTAATGGGAGTAAAGAAGATGGATCCAGACTCTTCTCAGTGGTGCCCAGGGAAAGGACAAAAGACAAAGACCACAAATTGAAATACAGGAAATTCCTTTTAAACATAAAAAGACCTCACAGTAAGGGTAATATGGTAGAAGAAGTTTCCCAGAGGGGATGTAGAGGCCAACCATGGCAATACTAAAAACCCACCTGGACATGGACCTGAGCAGCCTGCTCTAGGTGACCCTGCTGTGAGCCCCAGAGTTGGACTGAGTAATCTCCAGATGTCCCTTCAAACCTCAACCATTCTGTGATTCTTTGACTTTCTGAGCGGAGGTGGTACTGAATTGCCCAAGTGTCAATTTGTCTAAATAATGCTGCCTTTATTGAAGTTCTGTCAGCAGCTTAAGGAAATATGACTGGATACTGTGTGCAGGCAGGTAGTATTTACCAGTGATGCTTCGAAGCTTCCTGTTCCACTCCTGTAAAGTGGTGAAAGGAACTTCTGTACTCTTCCAGTTTTCTAGGCATGATGTATGGAAATACAGTTAGCCTGGAACAAAAAAGTGCAACATAAACAAGCTAGGAAGAAAGTTGAAAATATAGGTGGATTCAAATGCAGAAGAGAGAAGGATAAATATGAGACAAGAAGTTCAACCATTTACATATAAGCAAGGATTCCATCAGAGGAATCTTAATGTATCTAATTGCCATCAATGCTCCCTTTGCTCCAGATAATTTACTGATTTTCTCACTATTAATTCTCTTTTATTCACTGCTTTCACTGACTTTATGGGGAAATGGCACAGTTGTTCAGTCACTGTTAGTCACTGTTAACTCTGTACAGGTGTTACTGTCTGCTAGTTGGTATAGAGTTGTCAAAGACAGGTGTACGGAAAATTGTTGAGCAAACAGTGACATTGGTTTTGATTCAGAAATAATATAAAATTGATAAGACTACTGTATTCCCCAAGAATATGCTATGACTAGGCTGGTAATGTGCATGTAGAAGCTTAAATGTCAGCAAGTTGTAGACTCTAATCCATGTAATGAGTTCTGCATGCTGATTGTGTTCAAGTCTTGTTCTTAATAAAGGGATAGATTTTCCACACGTGATTAATGGTTTTGCATGCCTCACATTGTGACTGCCTAAATTCAGAACAAATAAAAAAGGCTATTTATCTCTTCTTTTTCCAAAAGGTTATAGTAATTTATAGCTACTGGGAAGTCCTGAGCTGGAACAGTGTTTTCCATAATACTATGAACTTTAAAGTGTGGATTACCTAAGTTATTGTAATAGCCATTAAATAGAAACAGATAAAGGCTTGTGGGGAGAAAAAAAAAAGAAAAAATATGTAATTTGTTTAAATATAACCCAAAGAATGTCCAATATGGATGATTAGCAACAACAAATACATCATATTCTGTTAGCTGTAGTATCAGTGAGTGTATCTCAGGTCCTGGGATGGAAATTCCCATGAGTGAATTTTATACAGGCTTTAGAAAATTCAGTAGAAGTCTCGAGTAAAATTTTTTTCAGTGAAACTGCAGACTGTATGAAAAATCAGATTATTGTTTTGTTACCTTTGAAGTGTTGTAAACAAGACTGTGGCTTTCCGTGCAACAGTGGTGCATTTAGTATCAGATATTTGAGCAATAGTAAATCTGAAGTAGGATGTCATGCGCTGTCCAAGAGGTACTTTTTCATTTAATGTAGAAAAATAGTAGGAATGAGAATTTGGCATAGCTGTTTCATTTCAGTTGACAAGTAATAGCCTCCCACTGAGACTGCACTTGCACATAGTTGATTGTATTGCTCTGGGTTGATGTAATCACCACCTTAACACCTCAAGTTTCAGGCTATTACATAGTGCTGCTTAAACGGCAAAGAAAAACTTTTTGTTTTTACTTAAAATTGCAGAATTTGAGCAAGCTTTTGCTGTTTTGAATTCATTATTCTTCAGTGATGTTTGGAGGACCCTAAGGACATTGTAAGAGTACTGAGTTCTTTGCCGAGTAGATCCTATAGTGAATAGAAGGATGGTTCATTTCAGGCTTTAGAGAAATAGTATTAGAAGGGCAAATTATTTTTGTGATTGCAGTATACAGAAGGATCTTTATCATATGACTGACTGTTTCTGAGCTAGATTAACAGATTTGCTTACTAATAGATTTGCTTACTAACTTACTTTGTGATGCTGGGCAAAGCAATTTATTCCACATGTATGACCAAAACAAGTCCAGTCTTCAGATATGAGAAGATTCTAGATTTAAATGATCTCAGGGTTCATGATACCCCTGTGAAAATGAATATGGTAAGTTAGGATGTTTCTGTATGTGAGTGTGTGCGCATGTATAAACAATCAGTGCTATTGCTGGGGGGGACAGAGACCCTCCTGTCCTGAGCATTCCTCTGAGCAAACGCTAAGAGTGACGGAGTCCAGTGTCCTCCTGACAAGGAAGGGAGCTTGCAGGTCCCGGGGCTGCAGAGGCTGGGAGCTGTACCAGCTAGGTTGAGGAGCTTGCTCAAAGAGGGCTGAGGAGCTCACTTGTTGGAAGGAACGAGTAAGACGAGAAAAATAGCATGAGGTATCTGACCTGCGTACTAGCATCGTGTTCTAGATCTGTAGTTAATGATCAGGCTGTGTTCATGGGCAAGTTCGGTTCATGTGTTGCTCTTTATTTACATCCTGTTTTAAATTTGTTTGGAAGTACTATGAAGAAGTTGTCAAATTTTGTGCTTATGCTATGAAGTCTTAATAAAATACAGTCCTGAAGATAGAATGAGAGTGAACATCCCCTTAGAGAGATCTTTCACTATAGAAATACAATCGCTGTTAAAGCTCTTCAGCTTCTATTTTCTTTTATCTAAAGGTTTTGAGCTTAGTGCAGCAAATACTTAATACTCTGTAGTGAATCTACAACATTTAGGTCCAGAAATTAATTGGAATAATGTATCCATTCGAAAGTGCTGGAAAATTAGCCAAAGTCTAGCATGAACGCTCAGATTCTTCTCGAAAAGCATTTTGTGATTTTCAGTAATGTGATGTTCTCTGTCGTCTTCTGTGATTTACCATTCATCTTCATATTGCTTGAAGATTTTATAACTTCATATGTTAGCAGAACTTATAAGTGTATTTCTTAACATCACTTAGTAATTTACTCTAAAAGTTAGACTGGTCTTAGTTGTGTGAGTGGTGCTGTGCTCAGCGTCATGTGTGAGGTGGCAAAGATGTTTCCCATCCCTGGAAATGCTCAAGGCCAGGTTGGATGAGGCTCCGAGCAACCTGATCTGGTTGGAGATGTCCCTGCTCCTTGCAGGGGGGTTGGACTGCATGGCCTTTGAAGGTCCCTTCCAACCAAAACTGTTCTGTGATTCTATGATTCTAAGAATTTGCCTTTACTATTAAGGCAAACATGGATAGTAGTATAATTTGGATCTAGAAAAATGCAGTATACCTTTGGGATGGACTGGTTCCCATGACAACATTTTCTTTTGTATTTTTGAGGCTGGAAATGATGGGCAGAAGCTGTTTTATTCTGCAGTGATTAGGTCAGTCATTGGTTTGGGGGAATAAATGCGTCCAACCACATCTGAATGTAAAAATAAATGTTAACCCTTTCTGGCTGCACTCAACCTGGCAGCCTTATAGGTGTACAGCATTATTACAAATACCTAAGTAGAGGCAGAAATGTTTTTATTTTTTAGAAATTTTGTTTAAGAGCGATTTAAAAAGGAACATTATTTGATTTTCATAGAAGCTTATACTCATACAAAATATTATGCCTAATTAGAATGCTCACAATCTGTTTTTAAATTTTATTATGATTTCATAAAACAATCATCCTGTGAACAATGTTCAGTTCGCCAGAAATCCATGTAGACTTGCTTTGTGTGTGTGTGAAACAGTGCTGTTCTTTTATGCTCTTTTAGGAATCCTACCTGTGCTGGAGAACCACAGTTTGTTGCTTGTCTTAGTTATCCTGCAGGATGTTGTTCGATGAGAAATTTAGTTCTGTTAACCAGGATCACCACCATAATAGTCTTTGTTTTTAGTAATTAGTACAGCCAGTACAAGGGAAATGCTTCTCTCTCAGAACGTTAAATCCCAGAAAACCTAAAATTGTCTGGCTGCAGTAGACAGGTAGATTGGAAGGGCCCAAACGTAAGAGGTTAACTATTGGCACTTCTTTTGCATCGATTGTAATTTAGCTTGGAAACAAATTGATAATCTTTCTTTTCCAGTTCTGTGCTCTAGAGGAGCACAATCAATCTTTTCAGTGCAACAGCTAAGATCAAGCAGTGCAGTTGCCTTAAAACACAATGTGAGCCTGGGCTTTTAATTTCAAAAATCCTAATGATCCATCTTTATTTTTAATCTTTGCTCATCTACTGAGACCTGCAAATTGTTTCCATATCCTTTCAAAGGGAGCATGCACAGATACTAGGGGGGGTGGGGGATTGGAAAGGGTAACACAAGAAATTCTCCCAAATCCTTGGGACTCAGTTGATGTATTTATGCCTGTGAATGTGATATTCCCGTTGTTGTTAATGAGATTTCCGTATATTTAAATAAATATTATTAAATTAAGTATTTTCTTATATAGCTGTAAAATAGATTAAATATAATGGTGCAGTGACCTCATTTGATGGGAGTGGGATAGTAACTTTATCTATTAGTTTAGAGGTCGGGAGCTGGCTTGCCATATTTCGGAAGATTTCCATCTTGTTTAGTTTAGTTATAGATGCATAATTTCTACAGCTACAGAAAGTGTACACCACATGACTCCTCAGTGTATCATTGTACAAGATTCCTTTGTGTAAAAACCGTTTTTTTCCTTGGGTATTCCTTAACATTATGAAGGCTCTTTAGATGTTGTCAAAATGTTTCAGTTTCTTTCCTTTTTTCATTTGATCATGGAAGGTGCGAATTGCAGACGTGCTTTCAGTAATGCTTGTTTAAGTGAAAAAAGTACCTTTTCGGTTTAATAGATTCTGTCATTGATTTTTGTACGTGTTCCCATACAGCCATTAGCACAGCACCTAAGCTGTGAGATGTTTGTTATAGCTGATGTTTTAGCCTCAGATGAGGCCCTCATTTTAGTTATTTGCCAGGGAGTCGTGTGCTTTCACATACTTCTGCAGGCTTCAAGGAATAAGGGTAGTAGGTAATAATTGAAAGCTCATTTTTTAAATAATCTAAAAATAATGTAATGTTTTCTAATTCTGCGTTTAGGACTTGCTCTGCATAACTTCATATTCATACCTATGCAGTTAAGGACTTAAACACATCTCTAAATTAAACTACTAAATTAAGGTTAATTATGAAGAGAAGACACTGCTGATGATGTGATAATCTTGGGCATGCTTATACTTTTCTTTGTCTTTTGTGTTTTATACCTCCAGGGAGCTCTTCCTACGTTTTTTCCTTTGGAATTGGTCAAGAACTTTGTATTTCATCTTAACTTTCAAGCTTAAGTAAACTTCATACCTCCACAATACTTTTCTGGAAAATGTTTTTATTCACCATCTGGTTTCTTTCTTCTGAGTTTAGATTCTTATAACACATCATAATGTTGTTGAATTGGAACTTTGCTCAGTAGAAGTCTTAAAAATGGATGGTTTAGTATTTATTTATTTATTTTTCAACTCGAGCTATTATCCTTCCCTTAGTGAACTTTTTTGAACTTCTTTTATTTTCCTAAGTAATACCACAAAAAGCATTGGCTAATAGCTTGCATCCATAGCAACAGGCACACCTTAGCAGTGGATAAGGTGCTTCTGAGGTGCATTCATCACTCATCCAGCTAAAAAGGTGTCAAAAGTGGCCAGCAGATTGACTTAAACCAAGCAAGTTTTAGCTAATTAGCCTCATTCACTTCGCGATTATATGAGCCTGATTAGAATTGCTGTCATTGGGATAAGTTAATGCAGAATATCTGCAAACGTTGAAAAATTGAGACTATGACCTTGTATAGTATTTCCTAGAGATTTACTCAATCCTTTTCCCTTCTCCCATGTAATAATACAGGTGTGGTGGCTCTACAGCCACGCATGTGTCATACTTGAGTGCTGAGTGTTGATGCACGCATGGCATCCAAAATGACAGGCTACTTGAAAAACACACTATACTGCTTTGTTGCTTTGCTTAATGCAAAAGTGTACAGGTAAAAAACAAATTCTGCAGCTTGTTTGGTGGAAGGGCCAGGTCCTTCTTGTTCATTGAAATATCCAACTTTTTAATTTTTAAGTCCTGGTCACCTCGGTAGCCTGCAAAGTTTAAAGTGAGTGGACTTTCAGCGAATTCCTTTGAAAAAAAGAAATACAAAAATATCAAATTCTTTAGGAAGCAACATAAAAATAATTTAATCAAGTAAACAGCCTCAGCTGTGGTTTTGAGCTTGGAATCAGGCTTCTGAGCTGGACAACCAGACCTGAAATACCTTTGTGAGGCCAGCAAGCATACTTTCTAGTCGTGGGTCTATTTGATATATGTTGAGTGAAAGTTTGGTGAAAACCTCTTTTCAAAGCTCTGCTTGAATTGTATATATTACCCAGGGAAACTCTTGTAAGTACTGTTTCTTTTACTAGCATTGACCACATTTTTTACTCTACTGCATAAGATGACAGCCATTCATGTAGAATATAGTATCTTGACTTCATTTTTTTAAAGTGATACCACATAGTGAATTGGAGATAGCTTTTGAAACTAGCAGGAGTCATTGTACAGTGCTTCATTCATTTTAATGTGTCTGTTGTAACTTGAATATTGAGCACAAATTAATACAAGATCTTGCTGATTGAGATGGGTTGATATACATGGGCACAAATTGAAATATATGAAATTCCATTTAGGCATCACAAAAAACTGTTTCACTGTGGCAGTAGTCAGACACTAGAACAGGTTCCCCAGAGAGACTGTAGAGCCTCCATTCTTTCAAACCTGGCTGGACCCAGTCCTGCTGTAGTCAGTTCTGCTGTGAACAAAGGGGTTAGACTAGACTTAGTAAGAATGCAGCTTCTTAAGAGTGTTGTAGAGGTTCACGGGATTCATAGAATCATAGAATCATAGAATCACATGGTTGGATGGGACCTATGAGATCATCTAGTCCAACCGTCTTCCCACTACCATTGCTGCCACAGCTACTAAACCATATCTTGTAGCTCCTCATCAAGCCGCCTCTTGAACACTGCCCGGGACGGCGACTCCACCACCTCCCTGGGCAGGCCATTCCAGTGCCTGACCGCTCTTTGGGAGAAAAAGTTTTTCCTCACGTCCAACCTAAACCTCCTCTGGTACAACTTGTGGCCATTACCTCGGGTCCTGCTTGTTGCCTGGGAGAAGAGGCCAAACCCCTGCTCATCACAACCTGCCTTCAGGAAGCTATAGAGGGCAATGAGATCTCCCCTGAGCCTCCTCTTCTCCAGACTAAACAATCCCAGCTCTCTCAGCCGCTCCTCATAAGACTTGTGCTCCAGACCCCTCACCAGCTTTGTTGCCCTTCTCTGGACACGTTCCAGGGCTTCAATGTGTTTCTTGTAGTGAGGGGCCCAAAACTGAACACAATACTTGAGGTGCGGCCTCACCAGCGCCGAATACAGGGGGATGATTACCTCCCTGCTCCTGCTGGCCACACTATTTCTAATGCAGGCCAGGATGCCGTTGGCCCTCTTGGCCACCTGGGCACACTGTCCGCTCATGTTCAGCTGAGCATCAACCAACACCCCCAGGTCCCTTTCCTCTTCACAGTCCTCCAGCCACTCAGCCCCGAGCCTGTAGCGCTGCTTGGGGTTATTGTGGCCAAAGTGCAGGACCCGACACTTGGCCTTGTTGAACCACATCCCATTCAGCTCAGCCCAGCTCTCCAGCCTATCCAGATCCCTCTGAAGGGCCTCCCTACCCTCAGGCAGATCAACACCACCACCCAACTTGGTGTCATCTGCAAACTTACTGAGGGTACACTCAACCCCCTCGTCTAGGTCATCAATAAAGATATTGAACAAGATGGGCCCAAGTACCGACCCCTGGGGGACACCACTTGTAACAGGCAGCCAGCTGGACTTGACTCCATTAACTGTTACCCGCTGGGCACGGCTCCCAGCGGGATTGCAGTAGTCATTGTGCATAGGCCATGTTATCTTCTTTGCAGTTCTTTCTGTGCTGTTTTTGAGAGAGTGACAATTGCCTTGGGATACTTTGCCGTGTGAATTATCTGCCTGTATGCATATTTAATCCTAATTTGCTTTTACGGAAATCAGTCAAAATTAAGCACAACTTAAGCGCTGACTGCCTAAAGTAGGCTGAAGGTGTTCATTTATTCTTCTCTGAGTCTTGGTTGAATTGCATGTTAGCTGACTGCATCTCCCAGAAGAAAAGAAAGGGTGTCTGTTGTGGTGATCAACCAAAGCCAGGTTTTGGTAAAATACTACTTCGTCTTTCTATCTTTTCATCACAATACTTGAAGTTTATCCCTTAATCCTCTCAAATGAGGCTGGTTCCAGGTTCCTTGACAAAAAAATCTGGAGAAGCCTTTGTGGGATGCGCAGTGTCTTTTAATGCTCACGATGTCCTTCGTGTCCTCATTGATTCTGTAGAGTGAACCCTTAAGGGTGGATGGTGTTCAAAGCTTGGAATGGCCACAGGTGTCAGCCTGTCCAACTGAAGGTACCTTTTATGGTGTAAAGATACATGGTACAGTGGTTTTATTCTTTCCATGAACAAAGACTTCAAGCAAATGTCTTTGAAACAAATAGGTCTTTAAAGAACTCTTGAAACCCAGGAGCCTGTTGTGAAAGGAAGTCTCTCTGAACTTGCTACGAAACCACCGCAGGCAAGAACTACTGGTTAGGGGCCTGGGGAGGTCTGTCACAGACAGGTTAACATTTGTTAATAGTAGAAGAAAAGTTACACCAAGGTAAGAACCTGCTGAACTGAAGATGTTTCTCTAAGACAATGCAGAGTCCCTCCTTGGACCTTTCTAAAATTACCTCTTAAGCTCTTCGTTCACTGACTTCAGTGAAATTGAGTAACTTTGAGGGTTGGTTGTTCTCTGTTGTCAGTTTTGTCTGCACAGGACTTGCGACCACAGTAACTAAGTGACTTATAAGTCATAAATTAAATAATTTTAGAGTAAGAAGTTCCTTTTCCAAGATAACTTAATTCTGAATTAAATTGACTGAAATCCCACTAGGTGAGATTTAGCTGGCATGGACTTAAGTGCTGTGAATGACCATGAGTGCATTCTGTCCCCTAAAATGCTTGGAAGATTTTGACTTTTCAAGTTGCTCCATTTCTCAGGAAGAACTTCATTTAAGGTTTTTTTTTTCCCTTTGTTACCAGGCAGTACAAAAAGTCCAGCTGTACATATTTATATTTACATGGTGTGTGCATTTACTCCACCTCTCTCATCTGTGTCAGCTAGCAATACGGTAATTACAGGGCTTTTGTTTTACTCCCTGCCAAATAAAAGAAATTTGTTTCTGTCCATGATATAGGGGGTTTTTTGTTGTTGTATCTGTGATCCCTAGCAGTTTTTTGCAAGACATGTAAGTGATGTCCCACCCTTAACGCTTCCTTTCCTGCCGCTGAGGGAAGAGGAAGGAGTTGACAGTTTACACACAAGGCCTCCGCGGTCCCCAGAGAAGTTATATCCTGCTTGGTCTGGATTTTTTTTTCACATGTACAGACTGCTGATTTATATTAAGATATTCCTCATTGTTATTGCTGCACCAAAGAAACCGTTAGGTATTTAAATACGTAATGGATGTGCGAGGCTGTAGCTGCTAGAAACCATATAATTACAAAGTAAATTCTCAGGGAAGCTTGGTTTACTGTTCTTGAAAATACATGTCAGGAAAGGCTTAATTTCACTTTGATTATAGTTTCTTGTTGAGTTAGTTTTTTTTTTTTCATCTTTGATAGCCATTGTTATAATAGCCATTGATATAAAGCTGCAATAGTAACTATTATGTGCCACAGCCTCATAGTATTGTAATGGGTTTAGCTTCGAAATCACCTGTAAAAACAGCCTGTATTAGCTTTAAATAGTAGGATTTTGTTTCAGTTGTGTTATCCAGAGTCTTAACTGCAGCTCAATTTGACTCGATTTTTCAGGATTGTTAGATGTCTTGGTTCTAGAAATTAAGTTCAGAAGTTTTTTGCTGTATCTCATGAATCTGGAACAGTGATGTAGTGCTACATAAATTCTGTTTATGACTTGTAAAACAGTTAAAGTGCTACAGAAGAGGTAGGTCTCCTGAGATGGAGTAAGAAGTATGAGGGCAAAATGAAGATCATTTTAAATAAGGGATAAAAATATTTTCTAAGCTTTGATGAATCATTGTGCAGTCTGGCTGTCTTCTGGATTAAAAACAGTGCACTCAGAAATTCAGAAATCCAAAACTGCCAGCTCTGGAGTTCAAAATATACAATGGGGATGAAACATTACTATCTTCAGGCTTGGTGTGGGAGGCATTCTTTGAATATTCACATCTTAATTTCAGAGATCTTGAATACCTTAAAGATAGCAGATTTCTATGCCCAGCACTTTGGAGATCTCCAGGTGAAGAGAAACTTGCTCTTCATGTGGATATTAAGTGATAGCGTCAGTATAGAAGGCCAAATATTAAAAATTGTACTGAATCGAAATGGATTTTGAAGCAGTTCTGATCTTTTTGAGCATACTGGAGCAATTTTCTCAACAAAGAGCATGACAGATCATATGAAATGAATGATAAGAGTCTGAGAGTAATTACTGCTTTATTACTTCATTATTAGGAGGTCCTTTCTTTCCAATGGGGAAAAAAAAAAGTTTTCTTGCTATCTTTGGTCCTCGTCTTTGAAATACGTCTGCTTTTTCTGCATGTAGAGACTCAGAGTTTATACTTGGGCCCAGGGTTTATGTTTTCTCTCTGGAGCAGAGAACTAAGTGGATGGTGTTTTGGAGTGGGGCTGGCAGCCCATCAAGCATCACCCAGCTGCAGGGAAGGCAGAGGGCTGTCCGCTGGAGAATACAGGAGTTTTAAAATGCCTGTGCTACTTAAATGCCTTTCTAATCTTGGGAAGGTATTTAGTCCCTTTTGTTGGCTTTGCAACATGTTATTAGGAAAAAAAAAAACCAACCCAGAGAAATTGACTGGCTTAGTCCGTTCATGTTTTAATGTAATGTTTATTGGCCTCTAAATGAATAAACAGTGGTTGTTGAGTGGTGGGGTAACGATTTGGGGGTTTGTGTGAGGTTTAGATTTTGTTTTGCTTAGCTCCAACGGATAAGAAAAAAAATTGTGGCCAAACGTTCTGTGTGTTTACAGTTTACACTGATATTAGGACAATATGCTGATATCAGAAACCACAGATGCAGAGGCTCTGTTACGTGAGAAGCTGCAAACTATTAGATGTTTGGCAGATGATTAATGACAAGCTTTCTGAGGAGTGTGAAAAAACACACTCAACCAGATATGTTAATGCACAAAGTTCGAGTATATAATGTTTTGAGTGCTGCAAACATAAAATAAGCAATCAATTTTGGGGGAAGAATTGTAAATTTTTGTTAATTTAGCATTAATTTCTTGCAGAGTTATTCTGCTTTTCTGTGGAGTTAAGAAGTGCTAAAATTGAACCATTCACTAACACTTAATTTCTGGAGAGTAAGAGTCACGACAGGTTTTATGCATGCATGTACTTCTTGTTTTGCTGGGAATGATTTGATTATTTCTGCCCACACCGCAGTGTCTGAAGGCTTGCAGCATAGGTAGGTTCACTGTGAACAAAACCTGGTTAAAACTGACTGGTAGTGTTGACTTCAGTCCAACTTGTCCTTCTACTCTGTTGATGCGTTCTCTTTGACAATTTAAACCTGCTTTGTTGTTTAAAACGCTGTTTAGGTCAGTTCATAATTGTTGTAGCCAAAGGCTGCTAGTTTTGGCTGTAAGTAATAACCGCGCTTATTGAATGGGTGAACAAATTGGAAAGGAGGATTTTATCTTCTTTTTTTTGCTTTTAAGCTCTGTACATTAGCATCACTAATACAGTGTTTATCTGCAATGAGTAGCAAAGGAATTTAATCAGTACGGATTAAATGACACACTTTCGTTGTCTTAAACATGATTGTGGGGACTTGTGTGTTTTCTCTTCAAAAAATAAGATCCTGTAATTAAATCTTGAGACTCAACAGGCACTGTGTCATGTTGGCATATTGCTGTGTCTTAATTTCTTTGGAAGACAAAAAGCCAAGTGTCTCGGCTACTAGTGAAATGTTAAGAGCCCAGCGTGAGACACACTCTAAAGTCTTAGTGTGATTGTGAAATGGCCCTGTTTCATAATATAAAGACAATAAAATAATGCATGTATTGTAACACTAGGAAAAGGATGTGTAAAATTAAAATTTTGTAAGTTAACTTCTTAATTACTGTGCTTTCTACCTTTTAGGTGTTGTTTGAAATGAAAACAAACTAAATGTCGTGTAAAATAATTCTAAGCCAATATTTAGATACAGAAGAAGTTACAGAATACAAATACTCAGAGAAGCTATGGCAAGCTGTTGCTCTCTCCTCATTAACTTTATATTTTTTTCTAATGAGGAGTGTGCTGCTGTGCGTATGGCTCAGGCGGTGTACCAGTCGCGGCACTTCTATTCCCCGTTTGTTCTTGCCAGTAAGAGTTGAACTCAGAAATTTGGCTAATATTTTTAGCATTGTATAAAATCTCAGCAACTGAACTAAATCAGAAGTAAAATTAGTGGATCGAGGAACTGAGAGGAACATAAAGAAGGCAAGGAAAGAAGCAATTTATTGAAGGGAAAAGAAAAAGAAGTGAGAACAGAATTAGCCAAAGCGGAAAAAGCAGAGTTTGCGGGTGCTATCTTGAAAATTTTGTAGAGGAAAGCGGAGAAGAAAGGACAAGGTGGTGGTGTACATACGCCCCATCCAAGAGGTCATGGTCGGTGACATGGAACAGCGTACGACACATGGGCATTTATCCTGGAAACACGCCTGTAGCTTTCACTGGTGATCACACTGAGGTAGTCAAAAAAGCCCAGCTCATGCTGAAGAGCTGTGAACTCACATACTTCGTGTGTATGTGATCAGACCATTAACGAAACAGTACTCCTCTACAGGGAAGGTTTGCTCCTGTGAGGATTTTAAACAGGTGCAAAACTTGACTTTTTCATATTTTATTCACTTCAGATGGTACTTCCTTACATTTTTGCAGAATTATCCCTTAAATTACTTACCATAATATGATTTTAAAATAAAAACAGCACACCAAGAATAATTTAACTACAGTCCAGAATACATTACACAGATTAACTGTATGGAAAACTTGATGATTTTGACTTAAGTCTTAATATAATTTCTTTAACATAGGTCAACGTAAAAATATTTACATTGCGTTGACTCAAAAAGTTATTGAATTCTTTAAAGCTGAATAATGCTGAATGTTAATAACATGAGAGGATTGGTCACTGAGCTTCCATAAATTTGGTGTTTGGTATTTTGTTTATTTTTCAGGCTTTGGCTATTTCTGAGATTGGGAAATCCCTCAGTCTAAAGAACATCCAAAACCTACAAACCAAACCAAACCAAACAATAAAAGCCCAGATTTGGGGTTTTGTTAAGCAGTCGTAAATTCAAAACAATAGAACAAATCAATAGTAAGTAAGTGCATGGAAAACGCTCCTTACAAGGAGTTGTTTTATCTCCCAGAGGAAGTGATGAAAGCATCGCTGCTTTTGAGTCATTTGAAAGCAGAATGGGCAAAGCACTCTGGCACAAACACTGTAAGCCAGGGTGATGCTGGTGGTGCTTCAGAGAAGCTGACCTGGTATTCCTTCCCCATCCGGAAAGTGTATGTAGCTGTAATCATACAGCAGGCTCAGCTTCTGGTTACTTACGTACCGCTGTTCTTTATATTAATGTGCTTCTCCTTTATTCAGGAAGTTTCTAATGGCGTTTGGGGGAGGGGAAACTCATTAGCTTCCTTCCTGAGTAATATAATTTTTATTTCCTGTTCTAACAGCAGCCTCAGCCAAAAGCAGCAGCCTAAAAAGTGGAGTGGGGGAGGGTTGCCTGTGCAAAACATTTTCGTTTCTGAAGTGAAATGTTGGTTACAAGACAATTTTGAGACAAACAAGCAGTTTTTGGAGGGGTATTTTGAACTTCTTGTCCTGCATTGCAATTTTCTTTAATTACGAGGATGGAGGTGACTCAGAACTGCACTAAACAGACCATTTGCCTTTACGTCCCCACTGTCAGACCTAGACTGCTTTGCCATCTTCCACTCTTCCTCCTTTGACCTCTGAAGGCCACCCAAAAAAACCCTCCTCCCAGGCTGCAGGTGCGGTTTCTGCAGCTACTGGCAGGTGCAGGGACCAGCACTGCTGGGTTTCTCACACCTGACTCTGAGCAGCGTCCATCACAACCAGAGGCCAACTCTGTGGGTGCTGGTGAAGAGTACCCCAAATTTGGGGTTTTGAATACACCCTGAGTCTTCCTGCAGGCACACACATCTTTCTCTTCATGTGCCAACCATGGCACAACTTAAATTTGAAAAACATGAAGCAGCCTACCCCTGCTTCTTGCTATTTGTTTTGGCACTATATCATGGCAAAAATGCTGAGTTGTTTTGTTTTTGAATTTTAAAACCTTTATTTTCCCAAACAATAACCCACACTCTCAGAACTAGAGTGCTTGACAGATATCACAGGAGCAGGTGCTGGTAGAGTTGAGGGTTGTTGAGGACGAGAAGGATTTAACAATGGTTACACCGAGTCAAGTAATAAAGTGTGAGCCGTTTTTTTACAATGCCTTATCAAGTCTGCATATATCATTGTCATGCTAAAATTGCACACTGCTCCGTGCATAAAGGAGGATCTTAAAAAATAATTGGGAGGCTGTATAAGTTCATTGCTGTGGCTGATAAAAAGTGTGACAACGTTACCTCAGCCTCAGAAGTTAAACATTCTGTCCATGCTTCACATTGTATATATTTAAGCCTAGATTTTTGTCACCTTTTCACACAATTACTACTGTGTTTTGGACTGCTTTTCACTCTGGAAATGACAAGTTGTTTCATTCAGTCTAGCTTTAGCCAGACATTCACTGACCTGAAATAGTTGCACTAAATGTGTACCTTGCTGTGTGTACGCTGGTATACAATAGGCCACAAACACTCCTCTGTACAGGAGTAACAACAAGCTAGGGCCACTAAGAGGAAAAAAATAAAGTTTTGGTTATTCCTCTGCTATACAAACTCCTCTGTTCCTTTCTCTTGGATTTCAAGGCTGGAGTGGCAACATTTAATTAGACAGCAGATGAAATGTACCCAAGTAGGAATTATATGTTCCTGACACTTGAGAATTTATTCTACTATCTCTTGAACCGGCTTCTTACCAAGTTATCAGAAATACCCCATTTTGTTTTCTTGGTCGACCTACGCTGTTCTAACAGTGTTTGGTGTCCATTAATATTTGTAATGTCCTTGTTCATACCTCAGTGCCGGTGTGTAAGGACTAATAGGACAACAGGAGTAAGGAAAAAAAACTTGTAACAGAGCAGTATTTGTTGCTTACAAACTGTGTGAAGCATTTTCTCTACAGTATGGGCAGTTTTGGGAAGGTGGTGTTCTTGTTACCTGTTTTAAAGAGGTGGAAATTGAATGTGTAAGGAGGGTAGCCTCTATTGTATGTGACCTTGAGTAGCATGATGCAAATAGTAATATTAGGGATTGAGAAAACATATTATTTTCTATAAAAGAGACCCTGGAAAGTCACTTTCATGAAGCGAAGGCACAGTGGTGCACGGTGTCGTTGGGGAGTGATACTCACAAGGAAAAGTAAGCATGGTGGCTGTTCATTTCATATGAACTTGGGGGCATGAAGAACATCAAGCATCCGGGTTACCAAGTTTAAGCTT
The DNA here is from genome assembly GCA_009806455.1 of Tetrax tetrax. Taxonomy (NCBI): domain Eukaryota; kingdom Metazoa; phylum Chordata; class Aves; order Otidiformes; family Otididae; genus Tetrax; species Tetrax tetrax. Next base: position 117,311 of record WHYT01016266.1, read on the forward strand.
TGCTGAAGTAATTTGCAGAAGAACCAGCATAACCATACCAGAAATCTACGTCCTTTTCCTTTCGTCACTCTTGCTGTGTTGAGGCTACTAAGGTAGTTTAAGAAGTTAAATGAAGTACTCCTTAATTATCTACTGTCACCTGATACTAACTCAGTTTTGTCAGCTTTTGTACTACCCACGGGTATTCCTCCCTTGGGACGCTCTGTCTGCAGAACCTTGGTTATTTTTGTGAGATGGGCTGAATTCCCCAGAGAGCAAAAAGCGTAGAGTTGTTTCTAGGGATTTGAAGTCTTTGAAGGGGAAGCAAAGAAGAAGAAATGATAGGATAGATGAGCTTTAAAGTTCTATGTCTTGGCTGTCGCTCAGAAGAAATCCCAATAAATGCTGCATTTCCCTCATTCTGTTAACAAAACACCGCGTGGATGTAAACCCTGTATCTGGTAGCTCAGCCACCGTCTGTTACAAGTGGGTCTTATTTTGTCAAAACTTCCACTATTTAAGATTGAAGGAAGACGAATATCAGCTCTCCACCACTTACTGATGTGAATCTTATCAGCAGACAGTGAGAGCTGAATAATTTCCCATCGAAAGTCCGTATCGGCACTGCCAGCTTCCCCAACATAATATAGGCTATTTACCTGATAATAGGGGGCACTGCTAGAGTGCTGGTTTTCTTCAGCAATTTGTAGCTTATATTATCCCCTGGCAGCACAGCACTTGGGACCAGTCGGCTCTCTATAATTAGCCAACCTGGCTGCAAAATTGTTTTCTCTGTCACATAGAGGAGAAATAGTGTCGTAGAAGGACGCACTGGAGTCAGGGTGGAGCAGGAAAATGCCTCTGACTGTCATATTTAGGTAGTTTAGGATGGGGAGAAGACTTCAGGTTTTTTTAATCCTTTCTTTGTCTTGTTACCAGCCTGTACATTACGTAGTTCTTAGACTGCTGTGGTTTAACCTGGGCTTAAAGTAATTTCTGACACCATTATGGACTGCGAGGTGTTAAGGTGTCACAGGTGCCCAGCTGCTCTCCTCCACTTTAGATAATTTTCTTCAATGAGCAGAGCTAAACTGTATCTGTGTTCTTCCCTTTTTGCAAACCTCTGTGTTGGCTGAGATGAGGAAGCCAGCTTTTTATGTATAGAAAAATATGGATTATTGGACCAGTAAGTGCTAACATTTGTCACTAGCCGTTTAGGTCAGCTTGGACACTGTCCTGAGGCGAAGGTGACCATGAGAGTTAGGTTTGCACTCACACACTTGGTTAGGGAGCTTGGAAAAACGTACTTGCTTTTGTTTTGGATGGGTATTATGTGACCTGACTTATTTATACAAATAATGTTTTTTTTACACTTACTTTACTTTACAAAGGTTCCTTTTCCACAGTACGTGCATCTTCGGTGAAGATCTGTATAGCCATAATTCACATTTAAAGCCAATTTGCTATCTATATGCAATTTATGCATTTATAAACATTTGTAACAGGCAAGGTCGGACAGTACAATTTTTATGACGGGTGCCTAACTGCCTCTAGCTGCTTACAGTTCTGAGAGTTTGTGAAGGGAATTTTTCATACCATGTTCCTGATTTTAGCCAGTATTTTTTTTCATGGGATGCAATGAGAAATTACGTGGTGAAGGAGAATTTTTGCCCATCAGTCTTAAATCACCTGGATTTTGTCTCTTGTTCCTTGTATAACATATGTATTTAAAAATACATGTCAATATTGGCGTTTTCCATGTGGGTGACCCGGTGGTCGGCAGACGGACGGGACCAGCCTGGTGGGATAGCTGGCGATGTAAGTGGAAGGTGTGGGTGAATCAGATTCCCCCAGTAAAGGAGGTGCCTTGACTCCACTCCCCACATCCAGGGCTTGCTGGCAGCATGGAGGAAGGGCACGCCGTGTCTATGTGGGCACTGCTTAAAAGCATTAATAATAAAATAAGCGAGATACGAAGATTTTAACAGTGTGTTTAAGAGCTATAGAAGCTACTTAACCCTGAAAGACTCAGGTTCTCATTGTGACCGCTATGGATTTTCACAGCATGGGATATAAAATAATTGGTTCCCTGAGGAGAAGCAACCTGAGACAACCACTTGGGTTTTATCCCCTTTGCACTGCCAATGGGAGTTGGGAATTCAGTGAGTTCCCTTGTTGCTGAAGCTGGAGCTCCTCCTGATGAAGCTGTTTGTTCCCAGCTCATGTCCTCAGCAAGCTGTGGGATGTGTGCTGGGGACTCCTATGTTTTGTTTTCTCATGTGAGGCACTGCATGGAATTACCAAAGAAAGGGGAAGATTTATACTTTTTAATCTTCAATAACCCATTTCTGTTTAGCTTCAGGGACACTACCATTTTGCCTGGCTTCTTTGGTGGGGTGGCAGAAGAACTTCTGGGTTCCAGATGCCATTTACTAGGTTTCTTGTTTGATTGGTTTGCCCACATCCTAGATTTTATAAAAGTCTCAGACATGTGCATCAGAGCACCATCCCAGATATAAAATGTTTGCGATACAGGTAGAGTACTTCAGATACTGAAGAATTTAGAAGAATACCTAAAAAGCCTTACACAGGCAGGTTCTTGGAAGACTGAGTCCTCAGTCTTTGCTGTCCCTTGAGTACGGGTGGATGTCTCTTTCTTGAATTCTGGTGCCCTGTAGAGTAGCACGTTGGGCTCCTGTTACTGGTAGGCTGCCTGAGATAACTGCTTCATAGCAAATAGTCACCAGCATGAAAATGTTAGGTCTTTGTAAGCACAGTGCTTAATTCTGTTTTAGCACTTAGAGGTGTTAACTCTGTGCTCAACAAGTTAAATTTATCCCAAGATAGATATTGAGGCGTGAGAAAAATGAGATAGTTTACAGGCTAGCTTTCTATGAGCTTTAGCTTTATACTTCTTCAAATTGAGAATGTTTTTCTCAGACTTTAATATTAAAAAAAAAAGACATTCTAGCTGTTTCTTGAAAACTCAAGATACAGACATCTCAAAAGTCTTATCTAGTGAACTGCATTTTATTACAAATGCTGTGCACCATATGTTGCATGCAAGGCTTCAGTTAAACTAAAAATGCTTGAATATGTAGAGGGTTTTCACAAAGGTGAACCTGAGTGTTGGTAAGGCTGGTCTCCCTGCCCATCCTTTGTGGATGATGGGAAAAGATGGCCTCCTCCAGAGGATATCTCGGAGCAGTGTTCTCTTTGTGCTGGCTGTAGAGGGAGCCTGAGATGAGCCTTACTGGGGCAGTTAGGCTTGGATGGTGGGGAAGTATTCATAAAGGTTTTATTCAGTTTTGTATGGAAATGAATATATTCCAACATATATCTTTAATTTTCAGATGCTTGGGTTTTTTTTCCTGGAAATGTTGACCTTGTGCTGACATTTCTGCTTATGGAATTGACTTCAGGATATTTAGGGAAGAGCTTCCATCTTAAGAAAAACAGAGAAATCTCTGAAAGAATAATAATACTGTATGAGGTTTTTGTAATTGCTGTCTCCTGGTCTCTTAAAATTACCATATACTTGTTACGGAGCTAAGCATTTATTTTTCAGCACCCATATACACAAGAAATACCACTGATTTTAACGTAATGGAAGTCAGGCTAGAGGCTCTAAAGAAAAGTATGTATTGTGTGTTACATATCACTAACTCAATCAACCGTTAAGGTTCAAAAAGTCCAAATGGCTACTTCAGTATGTTTTGTCTATGAAATATACTGTCAGTGTTACGATATTTTGAAGTCACATACTTTCATGTTTTGGACCAAAGTAATAACATTTACAGCACAGCCTTGAAAAAGATAGAGATGTATCTGTAGTTAGCATGCAGTAATGGTTATTAAAGAGGAATGTCATGACATGAAGGTCCAGACAAGAAAACCCAAATATACTATTTCTTGAGCAGAGGAGCAGTTTCATCATGCAGTTCAGCTTCAGTTGAAATAACATTTAGTTTTCTGTGTGTGTGCACTTTCTTTTCCAGCCGGCTACATATGGAGACAAAAATACATTTTGGGTAGAGAGGAAATTACTGAGGTTTCTTTAAGTTTTTTTTTCTGAAGGTGTGTATATAGTCCAATATTGCTAAATTGCTCCCACGTGACCTAAGGATTTGCATTTCATAATCAAAATTCAGTCTCTTAAAATCTTCAGAAAACATAAAGAATTTAACAATTAGATTAATTAAATGATTAAAATACACTGTGCTAACCATCTTAATTATTAGAGAAGGTTAGGATATAAGACAGTCTTGTTTTACTAGCCTAGACAGCACAATTATACCAACTGTGAATTTTCTGTAGAGCATCAACAGAACAAAATGGAGTGCATCAGGAGCAGGAAGAAAAGACTAGCAGAGGTCAGCCCACTTTATGCAGTACCTCATGGCTTTGGCTCAGTGATCATTTGAGTATTACTTAAACTCAGAGGTGGACTAAGCACTGTATTTCTAAAAATTAGCTTTAAGTACCTATCTTTGACCTGGTTGGAAACAATACGATATGATCGGTCATAATTTAAAATTACTTGGAATAAGCATTTCAGGAGCTAGCCATATTTGACTTTTTATATTAAAAATCTCAGCAATATTTCTCTTTTTTTTGCAGTTCTATTATCATGGCCCCAACAGTTATTGAGAAAATGCTGAGAAAAGACAGTAGTATGTTTTTGTGTAGTACTTTTGTGTTTTAGCAATTTTAACTGTAAAAGCAATGCTTCGATATTATAAGACATATTAAAAAAAAAATCAATGGGATATATGCAACTTGTCCCAATCATGTGTGTTAAACAATTTTCTCTGATTAGTTTCTCGCTAACTCTTTTTTAAGAGAAGCATCTTCACCCATCTTCATTCAAATTCGTTGTGATGAGGAAGGCAGCGAGTTAAACCTCTGGTCTGCAATGTCAGTTATCCAACAAAGATGTGATCTGGAGGTGCAACTTGGAAAAAAATAGTGCATTGAGTATTTTGAGGTTGTTAAGCTAGCAGACCAAAGCAGTCTTTGGTCTCCAGGGAATCTGGAGGAGGGGTGTAAGTGTCACTTCTGGAAAGAAGTAATTTCATTGAAATACCACTGCAACTAGGCTCCAAGCTGCCACAACAGTGTTTTCTGTCCTGAAGTGCCTTTAACTTGTCAGCAGCATGGTTATTACTAATGAATCTGATAATACTGTTGCATTTTATCAATAGTGGAACATAACTCAGTTGGCTAGCCTTTGGTCTTTCGATTTTACACAGGACTTGGAATTAAGCTGAAATGAATGCCCGCCCTTTCCTAGAAAATTGTCCAAAAACTTTATTTGAAATGTTACTCTTATTTTGTGCTTCTTTGTAAAGAAATAGGAAAAGACGAGTATTCAGTTTTTAAGTATAATTCTGTTCAGTTTTGAAAAAGAATAGAGATATGTAATGCTGTATTTTCATATTTAAAACACAAATTACTTTTGCAGTTTTTTTTTTTAAAGTGAGTATTCTCTTGATACTTATGTGTAGTAGTGATTTTAGGAGCTTCCAGTGAATAATAAAGGTGCATTTAAAAATAGCTTTTCTTTATAATCATACTTTAGAGAAATCTTTGTCTGGAAATGGTCTTCTAAATAATCCAAGAAGAAGCAGCTAAGAGACAGGACTGAAATGCTGTCTTTTGACAAGAGTTCAAAATCCTTTTATTCATTGATAGCAAAGCTTTCCTTAAAAATGGTTTCTGTTGCCCTTAACAGTGGACTTCCAACCTAATACTTGGTTTTCAGTTCTTTAATAGAATTTCACTATCTCTGCTAAGTAGAATGAAAACCCCAGATTGGGTACTGGGATACTGTAAAACAAACTGTAATCCTACTTAAATTATGGGGAAGCTTTGCATACAGTGAGGTTGTTTTGAGGATTTCAGGGGGAGAGAAGAATGGATGGAGTTGTGGAACATACCATCCTCATCAACAGGTCTGCTCTTCGTGAAGTGAACAAATCTGATGGTATAAACTGAGGAAACCAATTTTTTTTCCACCAAGAAAAGGTTAAATGTGATTTTTTTTTCTTCTAATAATAGATACGCAACTTAGCTATTAATAGAATTGTTGTTATATGGCATTATATATCTTTATCACTCATAATAATGTATAAGATGAAGTGAACAGAAATACAATGCCAGATCAAACTGCAAGCAGCTACAGTTTGAGGAAAACTGAGAAGTTATGAGGAATACCGTTGTGACAGTTACACTTCTCAAGACTATTACTGTCACATGAATGCTTTCATATCACAAAACAGAAATCAAACATTTTAGACAAAAAATGTCAATGGAACTACACCAAGAATTAATTAGGTCTTGATACTCAGGTCTTTCAAACGGCTTGCTTCTGTCAATGTGATGGATCTACCTTTTTGGGAAGATTTTAAACTCGTCGTAAGTAAACCAGTCTAGGGGTTATGTTTCTTTTGTGTACAGCTGAGAATTCAAAGGCTCTACAGAAGGAATAGTAGCTTATTGCTAGTCAGTTTGTTTTTTTTAAAAAAAAAAGTTGTTCAGAATGATAAGTAGTTTTATGTTCTATCTTGGAGAAAATGAGAAGGTTTCTAGTGATTAATCAATGTAGTTCCTCGTAATATTTCTTTGTCTGATTTATGGTAGGTAAAAAATAAAGAAGTACTATTATAATAACTAGCTGATGACTGAGAAATACTTGAGAAGTTTCAAGCTGAAGTGTTTATAAATGGACATTTGTTGATCTTGTTGCAATATTGGCTACAGTATGTCTGGCACTTTGAAGCTATCAATGACTAGAAATTAAGCACATGGTAAATGTGATTGGAAATAGTAATCATCCATAATTTGTCTTTCTATGGGGAGAAAAAAAAAGCCACAAAAACCAGGTAAATTTGAATTCCCTGATTACTATAATTTCTTAAATTCATAAAATTGAAAAAGTGGTACTAAATATTTATCCTTCGTCCTCATGAAAAAAAGAGAAACAACATTTTTTTTAACTGTTCTCCTAAAGAAAACAACATAGTTGTATCAAAAATACTCAGTAAAATGTGATAAAGCATAATACACAATTTTGCATGCCTCTGTCTGTCCAATTAGTTTCTTGTTTGTTTGCAGTAAGCTGCAGAAGGCATGAAATACTGTGAATTAGAATGTATTCTTTAAGATAATAACTAGTAAGTTGGTAATAAGTAGTTAGCTTTTTGGTGCATTATGCATCTCCATGCCTTTATGGGAAAGCAACCAGAATGCTGTGCTTAACTTAACAAAAATACTGAAAAAAGGAGAGTATGAGAAAGTGACAAAAATTGACAGTTGGCTTTTGAATCATTTTTCTCTTCGTGTTGTGCTTTTGGTTCATCAGGGACTGGTCACAGCTGAACACAATGGCCCCGGCGTCATCTATTCCTGTGCTTATTTACAGCTCTCTTAATTGGCATCACTGGATGTGATGAATTAAGTAAGCAATACTGATTTGGAAAGTTGTTTGACTTTCATACGAACTTACTTGTACATTCCTCTCAGAGCTATCAACTGACTAGCAGTCTTATTTATGCTCAGCATCAGTGTGAGTTTTCAGCATGGATTTCAAGGAGATATCTACCAAAATTTGAAAATTTTATGCTTTTCCTGCCAACAGTATGCTGCTGTCATCAGTGTTTCAAACTAGGGACCAACGGCTGTTTAAGTTTCCTTCCATGGTCTTTCACATCCATCCGTACACGTTCACTGTTCAGTTTGTTTAAATTACCTGTGCATTGACATCATATGAACATACACAAAACTAACTGGAGGTGCTGAGCATTTCTGTTCTTGTTTTGGTTCAACTGCTCGTATTAATAATCTCCATGACAGAATATTTCTGTCTGGTTACTCATATTTTGGTTGCATATTTGAATATATGAAAACATTATGTTAATACTTACATCATAATTTAAAAATGTGTCTGAATTCATTTAGGTTAGAAAGTCTAGTCATTTAAAAAATAAAATAATAATTGGTTTATTTATTATAGGACCAAAATGAGGGACTTTTGACAAGGGCATGTAGTGATAGGACAAAGGATAACGGCCTTAAACTGGAAGAGGGTAGATTATGTTAGGCATACGGAAGAAATTCTTCGCTATGACAGTGATGAGGGACTGGCAGAGGTTGCCCAGAGAGGTGGTGGATGCCCTATCCCTGAAAACATTCAAGGCCAGGCTGGATGGGGCTTTGAGCGACCTGGTCTAGTAGAAGGTGCCCCTGCTTCTTGCAGAGGTGTTGGAACTAGATGATCTTCAAGGTCCTTTCCAATCCAAACCATTCTGTGGTTCTGTGATTGAATAATAGGATGTTTCTGCTCGTGCTGTTCAACTTGCAGAAGGCAGGTTGGAAGTTTGTTCTTCCCAAATGTTCTCTGACACATTTCTGCTACAAAATTTTACCAGTATGAAAATTTTTGAATAGTTGTACTGATGCTGCTAATTCACTTACATGTGTTCACCCTGGGCTGCCTTTACTGCTACCTACACGATGCATCACACTTGCCGTACGTCAAGCCATGCAGCAAAAATGTGTGAACTTTCTAGGCAGGCATTGCAGTTCCTCTCCAGGGAGCACCCCATTTTACCCTAGTGACAGAGGATAAGAGCTGTCTTTCAGAGACTGTCAGCCTGCAGATTACCCATGGAAGTATCAACAGGCTGTTGGTTCCAGCAGTATATGGAAGAAAAAGTGTTCTCAGGCACACCTCACTCGTGTGTGCTATGTGACAAGAGGTGTTGTGGAGGGTGGGAAAGCAAATAACAAGAGTAAACATCTTTAAAAGGGAATATCAACTTTTTAACTGTTTCAGATTCTCCCTATAGAAATATTTTATTTTCAAGAGAGAGACGCAAGCTAGCACACTTGACAGCACTAGCAAGTGCCTGTGCCTTACTAGGTCTAGCTCCACACCTTCTTCCAAACCACAGTTACTAATACAGCTCCTTCTTCATCCTGACTCTGTTACTGTGCCCTCAGCAAACTTCCTACCTCTTCCTCTTCGATGCCAGTTTTAGTGTCATTAAGTGCTAAGATAAGGGTTTATACTTGCCTGCATCATGGACACTGATGCCAGTAGTTTCACTGTCATCTAGAGGCACTACCTGGTCTCTGCTTGGAGCTGAGCATGAACTTTTACTTGCATGGTCTTCACAGCACTACACAACGTAATGTGCTCATGCTTTGCCAGAGAAGGACACCGCCTCAGAATAAGCCGGTAGCAGGAGGGACTGGCTTGATGCTTTGTGCCGCTGAAGAAGTGGGTACCTACCACCTCTAGTAATTCAGCAAGCACGAAGTAGGACTGCCCAGCTAACTTGGCAGATCTAAGGCTGATGTAGAGGAGGTTTATGTAGGAGGCCTGGATGATGAGGGAACTGAGTGGCCAAAAGTGGCTGTAGATCTGACTTGTTTGTGAGGTCCAGCTTCTCTTGTCGGTTGTCAAGTAGATTTCATCGCTCATAACCAAGTAGACTTCTAGAAATTTAGAAATCTTCTTTTCATGGAAAAATTTAGTAACATGTGATAAACCTCTTACTTTGAGTAAAAATAAGAATTTCTTGTTCTAAGCAAAATACCTGACCTTAAATGTCGAGATTCATGAATGAGGCAAATTACGATTTTTATAGGTAAAGTCAAATCCTTTCTTTGTAAAATTGTGTAATTGTAAATGAAATTCTTCTGTGAGCTTCCATCATAAACCACTTCTTGTGATAGCCTTGAAAAAGGACTTATGTGTTGCAGACTTTACTCTTGATTTTTGCATTTCAGATACTCTACTAACGGAATAACCAACCTATTTTGTTTTTCTTTTTTATTTAGTTTATTATTTCTTCATTGTCAAAACCAGCTTAAGCCATGGCTAGTTTTAATTTTTTTTAATATAATAGTCTGTTTTTACATTGTTGAGAGTGTCTTGGGTAGAGAAAAGGGTGCACCATTTTAATTAATAGTTGTAAAGAGATACCATAAATTCAGTATTTTAGCTACAAAACCAAATACAGGTTTCCGTTTTTAAGGAGGTAAGAGGCTGTACAAAAAGATTAGACAATTTAAATTTTCCTATTTCATCTTTTTATGAAAAGCAGGGAAAGCAAATTGCGAATATTTAAAATGTCAAACTAATGGAAGTATAAGTGATGAACTACTTGTAATGCATGCAAAAAGAAGCCACGATTTGCTGTGGGACTGCAAAAAAGCAACTGAATAATTCATCAGGATTGAGTAAATAAGAACATTTCAGTGCAGCAGTTGCAGGTTTGTTTATTGATCTATCTGGTGTATGTTCTTAAAGTGTTCATTGGGTAGTGCAAGCTAGAAAATATACCTAAAACACTGAAAATGCCTTTTTTCTAGTTTTGCAACTTCATTGCCCATCAGGGAAGAAAATCCCAAACAAACAAACATGAAAACAGAAAAAAACCCCCAGTACATTGCATAATGAAAGATAGAAATTGAGATTTCTGTAATACTTAAGACTGGACTATTGCAGAATACCTATAATTAGAATATTCTTACAATTATGAATCTGTACTTCAAATGTCAGTAAAACTGACCTACTATTATGGCTACTCAAACTTTGCATTGTTCTGTCCTCCTTCACACTCAGAAATACAAAGGAAAGATGGTTTTGCACAAGTATGTGTAAACTGCATAATGTAATCAAGTCTCAAATAATTAGGCCAATTAAAATGAACATATTGAATAGCTCCCTGAAACATCATGGTCTACAATCAAAAAATGGCCAACGTTAGTAAATGAGAACCAAGATTTAGTAAATGAGTCTGGATCATTTCTTGTATAATCGCGTCCACAAGACCTTGCTTTTCTTCCCACATCACAAATGATTCCTCCAATGTCCATCCAATGGCACTGCTCAGATCTTTTGGCCACCCGCAAGGCAGCTCTCCAGAATGGGACTTCAGTCTTAGGGCAGAAGGCTTTCTGAGGAGGCTGCAGAAGCTCTCCAGCCTCTTGTGTTGTCTTTATAGTATAGACTCCTTTCTATGTATCTTCTTCATAGAATCACAGAATGATAGAATCCTAGAATAGTTTGGGTTGGAAGGGACTTCAAAGGCCGTCCAGTCCAACCCCCCCTGCAAGGAACAGGGACATCTCCAACCAGATCAGGTTGCTCAGAGCCCCGTCCAACCTGGCCTGCAGTGTTTCCAGGGATGGGGCATCCACCACCTCTCTGGGCAACCTGGGCCAGTGTTTCAATTTTTATCTATCATAAATTTTTTTTTCCTTATATCAAGTCTGAACCTGCATCCTTCTTTTTTAAAATTATTACCCCACATCCTATCACAACAGGCCCTACTGAACAGCCTCTCCCCATTTTTCCTGTAGCCCCCTTGAGATACTGGAAGGCTGCTACAAGGTCTCCCTGGAGCCTCCTCTTCTCCAGGCTGAACAGCCCCAGCTCTCTCAGCCTGTCCTCACAGGAGAGGTGCTCCAGCCCTCTGATCATCTTCGTGGCCTCCTCTGGACTCACTCCAGTGGGTCCACATCCTTGATATGTTGGTGGCTCAGAAGCTGCAGTTGAGGAGAACATCAAAGACCCATTGAGTGCATTAAGGCACTCTTACATGAATTAATGCCTGGTATAGTTTATTTTAAATAATGTGAGCAGGAGTGAGGCAACCTGGGATGGGAGGCTTCTGAAAACTGGTCATGTGTCAGAGGAGGTGCTGCTTAACTCTTTTTCCGAGATCTCACGACTTAACATTATTTTGACTCATACTATTGAGATGTGTTTGCCCAGAGATTTATTACGGTTCAAATGCTTCACTCTCTAGCATTGGCTCCAATGGACATGTTACAGTGCATATGACATGGCCAGTAAAGATGGATACCACCAAGGTAGCATAGGGGCAGTCAGGAATTAGTATGCAAGGAGGGATGGTATTGTGATGAAGTTCATCATTTTTAGTGCCCCTCTTTAATGGGCTACTGCTTCTTAGTCAGAGAGTGCAGTGCAGGCTGTTTTGGAGATTTTAAGATGCTCACGCTTTTAGCATCATTGATTTTCTCCATCAGTGGTGCTACTGTTGTCATTTTTCATCTAGGAAACTTGTATGTATGGAAGTAAGATCCAACATACTTCACTGAAACTGTGTCTGCACCTTTTCATTGTTTTACTTGACATCGTTACCCGATGCTCAGTTTGAAGAGGTCAACTTTTTGCTTTAAAAAATAGTAGAAAACTTTATATTCTATATTCTTTTGGAAATGTAGATAACCTAAAAGTAGTTACCGAACATTCACAGAAGCCCTGCAAAAGAAGGGAAGGGTAACAAAATTGCTTCATTTTTCTGGAGTTATTTCTGTGCATTCAGACCGCTTGCTTATTTCCCCCTCTGTCTGGGAGGCCAAGAGACTGTGGCAGACCTGAGAGAAGTTCCTGAGATCTTCCAGGGAGCCACGTGATTTTGCAGCATCATACTCCAGTCTCATGAACTTCAGACAGCGCCCAGGGAGTGACAGTGGCTAGTGGAGAAGTGTCTTTATTTGCTACGGCCTTATAGGCCGGTCTGCTTGGTTTGTGGTAGCCTCTCATGAGAAGGTATTATGATTCAAAAGTGTTTGCTGCGTCCAGCTCCCCTCACTGACTTTTTCTGTCAATTGCAATCATATAGTATTTTAACATTGATCCTGCAGACCATAAGTAAGACCCTTCATTACAGGTTCTCTAGTGACTCGAAGTCTTGCACTCTGTTCTGAAGCCAGCACTTTCTGCAGTCTTTGTTTTTTAATTATATGTTCTAGGCTTTTGTTTGGAAAGAGCATACAGCTTAGATGTTAAATACGCTGCTGCTAGTTGTTCAGAAATTTGATTCTAAGGCACAGCCTAAGCCATTGAAAAATCTGTGTTAATTAGCTGAATATTTCCTTTCTGCTTGGTTTTAAAAGGTCAGCCCTTCCTTGTGCCAGTTTTTGAATCTTTCCAGCATTATTATTTAATTTCCTAGATAGCGTGCCAAACACCTGGAAATACAATTTCCAGATCTGCATCTTTTGGATATCAAATGTGACGTACAATAGACTGATAAGTTAATAAACATAAGCCATTCACATTCTGTAGGGCAGATATTGGCAGGTCATTATTCAGCTGCAAGTGGCTCTCAGTGCATTGTGTGTGCCTGAGTACTTTCACAGAAGATTGTGAGCCTTTATAGGTGATTCAGCCTTATGCCCTACAGAAACGTATTGCAGGAAGGAAGACTGCTAGAAATTAAAAGTAATTGAGATTCCAATACATGACAACAATAACAGTTTGGCTTCCCTTTTTGTGATGATCTCCTGCTTGTAAATTGCCTGAAGCAATATTCTTTACTTGCTTATTCCAACTGAAGGTTTTGCAAAGGTAACTAATTTCATCCTCTTATTCACTTCTTAGAAATCTTTTTTCTTTTCCGTTCCAAAAACGTAACCTGAATTCTACTAGTTTGTCATGGTGGTTGTTTTGGGGGTTGGTAAAATCACCCAGCAGAAAGCATTACCAGCAGAATCATGAGCATTCCTTCTTTGTACTGTTTGTAACAGAATCCTGTTTTGAAGCTTGATATAGTTCGGAAAGAATATTACAGTCTGCTGAAATTATCTTTAAAGTGCTTGTTAATCACCGATACAATGCATAAGTTACTTTCTTTATGCTATATGTATATCCTTGTGCATGTGTGAGAATGTTTATACACATAATACAAGAAAAAGTGTGCAAGTTACGTTCACATTTGTATATATATAGGCACACTCAGATGCAATATTTTTTAAAATCTAGTCAAAATTTATCTATTTATATCTGTGCAATCTCTAGCATCCTTCCCCTCAACATACATTTGTTATTTTAACAAATCATTATGTTTTATAAACGAAGACTAAAGACCTTTTAATTTACCTTCAGATGAAACAATGACATTATGACATATCCAGAGAATGTCTTTCTGCATTCTGGTCAGGTTTTGGGAATTTTTTGTTTGTTTTTGGGGTGGGGGTTTAATGCCTACCATGCAATGACAAAGGTTTATTCTCCCTTTGTTCTTTTCAGAGTGCTGCAGCAGCTCCCAGTCCAGTGCTAGGAAACATTCCCCCAGGAGATGGCATGCCAGTAGGTCCTGTACCACCGGGTTTTTTTCAGGTATTCAGAAAAATTGTGATTACAGGAATTTTAGGAATAGAAAATCCTCCGGAATACTGTTTACAAGTCTGTAGAAAAGGTCCTGTTCTAAACTATGTCTTGCTATATGGTGCAATACTGATAGTTTGTTTTTTAAGAAAAGTAAATAGATAGAAAGGAAGGGATCTCTCTGACTCACAAACATTTCATTTATGAAATAGTACAGCACAACTCACTTCAAAATGTCAAGAGTAAAAAATGGTACCAGTTTACAAGTGGAGACTGAAAATACTTGAATGTAGTTTTAAAATAATTTCTTATGATAACACACATACATTCATTGAAACTTCAAAGCAAGAACGTTGTTGGTCATGTTTAGCTCTGTGGTAAAGCCACAGGCCAGATCTTTAAGATGTTCAAGTTTCGGTGGGAATTAGACCAAGACAATTAAGAATATCCCACTAAGCATCTTCTTGCATGTTGAGGATCTCAACCCTAATCCTAAAAAAACAAGCCAAGGATTTGGACCATGTGTTGATTCTATTAGTTTTGTCATAAATGTAACTAAACACCCAGTTAGCACTTTGGACGTTAACGGGGCAGAATATTATGATGGAAAAAAACCGGCAGCTTTTAGTGCAAGGCCAACCTACCAGTTGTAATCTGAGATTGGACTGCTCCTATGAGTGAGTTTGCATCCCCTCTTCACCAAAGCTCGTTTTTTTTTTCCTCCACACTGGCAAGCTGTGGCTCTGCAGCAAGAGTTAAAACTAGCAGCATCTTTAGGAAGAACAGAGATTTTCCTTTCATGTACTTGATCTGATGATGTTAAAGAGACAACCCACATTTCCAGGATTGTGTTATGGGGAGAACATCATGATAGGGTGTTCAGCACTTAAACCAAGTGCTGAAATCCAGGTAGAGAGTAGTGTCTTTTTTCTTCTTCCCTGAGATACATAGGCAACAGAAGCCTATTTCATCTGGAAAAAAAAGGATAAATGTTTTATTTATTTTTTTATCCCAATGGTGATTGTACAAAAATGGCAGGATATCAGCAGTCTTTATTTACACTGTATGTAAGTGACAACATTATTTGTATGATACTCCTTTTCCCACAGTCACAGTGGGAAAAACTGCTATCTGCAGTATTTATATCTACATAAAGAAACCCTGAACCTGGCATGAGCATGTTGTTTCCTTCATACACTCAAAAACTGAGGCATGATTTTTAATATATGGATGAAAAGATATTTGCAAATGTAGTAGAAAATATCTTACTGTTGTCAGTCACAAAATCCTCAGGAGTTCGTAGAACTAATTAATTATTTTATTTCTGCTTTTACTGTTTTGACCAGCTGGTTAGATAGATTTTTTTAAACAAAATTTTATCTTATTTTTTATATTGTATAAATATTTCACTTATTTTAGCTGCCCACTCCAGTTGTAATGTCAAAGCAATTAATTAAAGTTTAAAGTTCGTTTATTCTCTTTGAGGACAATTAAGAGAGGAAGGGGGACAGATAGGACAAGCATGTGAGGTATAGAGAAGAGAGTAACTATTTTAAAGGTGGTGCAGGAGAAGAGTGTGGGAGTTTTGTTTTTAGAAGTGGAGTCATAGTTTAGCCTCTCTCAGGACCAAGCTACGCAGTCTCTGACTCACTCCCACCACTCTCCAAGAGAAAGGGGGAGAGATAATGTAACAAAAAGACTCAAGGTTTGAGATAAGGACAGGGAGAGATCATTCAAGTTATCGTTATGGGCAAAACAGAGTCAACTTGGGAAAAACTATTCCTTTATTATTAAAACTAAAGCAGGATAATGAGAAAGAGAACTAAGTAACTTCCCCCTAGCCCTCCCTCTTCCCGGGCTTAACATTATCTCTACCTCCTTCCCCGCTCAGCGGGGAACAGGGAATGGGGTTATGGGCAGTTCACGACATGTGGCTTTCCACTGCTCCTTCCTCCTCGGGGGCAGAACTCCGCACATTCCTCCCCTGCGCCAGCCTGGGGTCCCTCCCACGGGTACAGTCCTTCACCAACTGCCCCAGCGTGGGCCCTTTCTCCACAGGGCGCAGTCCCTCCGGAACAGGCTGCCCCAGCGCGGGCCCTCTGCTCCGGCGGGGCCTCCATGGGCTGCAGGGGCACAGCCGGCCTCACCA
>WHYT01016266.1:142960-173913 GCA_009806455.1 Tetrax tetrax
ATGGCATGGAATACTCTCTTTGGCCAGTTTGGATCAATTATTCTGCCTGTCTTTCTCCCAGCTTCCTGCATCTGCAAATTAGCAAGACTTGGAAAGCAGGACGGTGTCCTTGGTCTCATTCACAACAACTCATATCATCAGGGTGTTTATCAACATTCTTCACACACGAAATCCAAAACATACCAGCTACTGAGAGGAAAAAATTAACTCCATCCCTGCCAAAACCAGGACAAGAAGATATGTTAAAATGTTACTTCCTAATAATTTTTCAATACTGATACCATAATAAGAAAATGAAAAAAAAATATCAAGCAATCTTAATTCTTACAATTCGGACTATAAATGGTTAAAAGATGCCAATCCTTTTAACCAGGAATAGAGTTTGAAAAATAAAAGATTAATATGAATTGTGTTTTCACACACAGAATATGTAACTCAGCAGTTGAATTCATTTTTCAGTGGAGGAGAGGAGAACAAAGATTTTTCTGTTTGTTTCACTTCTTATAATTTAGAACTTTAAATAAATAGTCTCTGGTTCCATTTTGAGCTTCTAGTGGTAAGTCATGTTTAGATTTTGTGCTGCTTATGGTGACTGAATTATACAAACCAGTTAGGACCGTTTTAGTCCTTTTCTATATTGAGTGCTAAAATTGTGTTTCACCTGGTATTTTTTTATTTGTGGTGTGTTCTTGTTATCCCTCTAAGAGATATTCTCCAGTTAGGAGCATCATCCACCTCTCAGGGTGTTGAGACATGCAATCTAAGGAGATTGTTCTAAATTTGATAATGCAGGTTAAAAAAAAAAAAAAAGATGCTGAAAATCAGTTATCACTTGTTTTCATTTGCTTCTAAAACCATGAATTTAGAGGTATTTTGGGAAGGCCTGCAGAGGATTGTCTGTTGTGAGCAGAACTTGTTCCTCTGCTTTCCTAAGCATTGTAAAATGCAGTAAGAGCGTGGCATGGGCGTCCTCTTCCAGGTCTGGATGGAGCTGCTGTTAGAGGTGGATTCTCTCTCCCCACTGTCCATCACTGCCCCAGGCTGAGGCAGAGGAGAGATCCCTGGCAAGCAGAGGTGTCCAGGTGAGCACGCTTGCTGGTGGATGGTCAGGCTTGGCTGACACTGTACGAGATACGTAAAACACCTTCCCTTTTGTGAGATCTCCTGTAGGAACGCTCATCTTGGGCACTGCAGGAGGACTGAGCTGGGCAGAGGACATCTTCAGTGGCTTGAGTAACTGGTGCATCGAGAGCATGCCACTCCCGGGGGGATGCATCGTACTTAGCAAGTCACCCTGCTGCAAGGCAGTCACCCTCAGAGAGTGTATTTTGGCTGTCTGAGACTGGTTGAACTACAGCCCTGATTTCTGTGGCAGCCTTAAATGCAGTCATTTAAAACAGATTGGTGGTGTGCTTTAAAACATACCTTCCACCCTGCTTTGACAAGGCAAACACATATTTTTCTGAGCTGAAAAAGCCTTTTAGTACACCTCGCTGGGAATATGCTAATGTGAGTCCAGACAAACATTGTTATTTTAAGCTACTCTGACTGAGAAAGGTGGGGTTTTTTTTCATGAAGTGTAGACAGGGTTCTACTGTTCAAGCAATATTCATTCAATTTTATTTTCCTCAGCCCCAGCTTTGTTCACTGGCGTTTTGGCCCTCGGTATTTTTATAGATAGCAGATGTATTCAACCTCTCTATTACTCATGCAAAATTAACTGCAGTAATTCTTTTTGAACTAAGTTTGTTTGTTTTTCTTGTATGTTTGTTATGTACGGTTGTACTATCCAGAATAACAAGTCGTAGGGCATCACATAGTATCTACGTATTGGAACAGATACGGATATTTGTGGTAAATTCAATCTCATTAGGAATTCAGTCTCAATAGCAATTGAAATGTAAGCAATATTCAGGATTAGTTATTTGACTGGGATTATTTTAAATTTTGCAATTTGCCTGGGATAAAATGTGCTGAATAAATGTAATGTTATGAGTAAAGAAAGATTAAAATGTCAATGAAAAAAACCCCACATTATTGGCAGCAGATAAATTATATTCTCAGATTTTGTAAAGGAAGTAAATTTAAAGAACAATTGGTTTCTTGAATATTTTTTCTACTCAACCAGTATTAGGTATAAGAAAACTAAAACTAAACCACACCATATTCTAGAATTGCTCAAACAACTAAAAGAAGACAGAGTGAGAATTGCACAACTCACAGAGAAATGTGCCAGCTTTCATGCCTTTATGTCAGCAGCTTCCTGGTGGCAATTCTTTGTGAATTCATTTTTCCCGAATACTGGAACCAAAATGTGGGCAGTGGGGCTACTGTGGTTCTTAAATACTTCCCTACTAAAAACCTATTACCTGTTTTTCCCTTGTGTTCACAGGGATTAAGAAAAGTAGTATTTTACAAGATTTTTACATTGTACATGCACACATGTAGACATGACTCACAAATTTGTGTTAAATACACAGTTTATAAGATACCCTTTACTCCCCCTGTACATAGTTGGATTCTTTCTTTAGCAGGAGGATAACAAAAAGTACTAAAGCATGTGGCACAGTCAGTCAAGTTCTTGAACTTCACTTCTATCTAAGTATTTTTAACAATTTGACGTGATAGGATGCTATAAGAGCAGGAAGCTGACTAAATTTAACATTTTGTATCTTGCTTTTATTTTGTGTAGTCTGTCTTCTTTTAGTATTACTTTCTTTTTTTAGTACTTTTTTTTTTTCTTTCTTCTTTTTTTTTTTTTTACTTTAAGTTGATAAATACTGTGGTGACCACAGAAGATTTTTTCCTCTCTGGCTTCTGTTTCACTCAGCTTAGTAGAGATTTCTGCTTATATTCCTTTGATCTCAGCTGCGTGACAGCAGCCTTCAAGCTGCTATTTGTGATAATAAATTACTGAATTTTATAACTGAAGGCAGTAATTACAGTATACCAGTGATCACAGATGTGTTTAGGTAGCTGTTCTCCAAAAACAGTTACCAGATTCTTCTGGTGCTGCAATGTGCATGACATGGTTTCAAATGCTGGTGGCATCTCCATCTCGTTTGTGGCCTAGATATGACATTCTTGCCTGTTACTTTGTTTTATTAATTTTTTTCTTTTTTATTTTTCTTTTTTTTTAATTTATTTTTTAGTTTGGGGTGGTGGTGGTATTTTTTTTCTTGATACATTACTGTACGTGTCAGTTCCTGAACTCTATTTGAGAAATTAATTGTAGCTTAGGGTAGCGTGCGATAGCGTTGTTTACGCCTCCTCATACACAACGTAACGTCCCTGTTGCTGATTAGAGGGACTTGAAGGCTGCAGCAGTGACTGGAAACTTTAGAGAGCCATTTCGGCACCTGGAAATTACGGTGGGATGGAGCCACTCTGGTAATACCCTTCTTCCTCTGTCAGATCAGCTTTGGGAGGTTGGTTTCCCTTCGACAAGCTTTGCAATGTCTTAAGCAAGATCTGGCCCTGGAACACCAGATGTATTATTTGAAGAGTATCCTACATCCTTTGCACAGAGAGGGCTCTAGAAGATGCTGTCTTTTGGCTCTCTGTCTTCTTCCTACTTGATAGCTAAAGTCATTGCTGCATTATTAAATTATGCTACCTATATTTTGGCGTATTTTTCAGCTTAATTGTTTCTTGCTATGTCTGACCGTGACTATTTTTTAAGAGTCATGTGTCTATAATTCTTAGGTGGCAGAAGTGCTCTTGTTCTCTGTGCGTTGCTGACAGCCCTCTCCCTCCCTGCTAGCTGGGATAAGCAAGGAGGGGTTTGATTCATTGGTGTGGCACCTATCCAGTCTCCCTCGCTGAACTGTGAGACAAATAAGGAGTCTGTCTTGCTGAGAATTTAGTGCGGGGATCCACCAAAGGTTTTAGACTATGAAGATGCTGAATTTTCAGTTGACACAAGGCTGAGGTAGCAGGCAGAAATGTCCAAGTTTCAACATACGAAGAATTTATTTTTTTATCTTCAGAAGACAAGCACTACACAGACCAATTCAAAATTTCTGATCATTAGTTTTAATTTAGTGCCCATATTTTGAACCCGTTACTTTTTGTGATGTATGTGCTACAATATCATTAAGAGAAGGGGACGAAAAAGCTTCCGGGAAGTGGAGGTGGTTCCTCCCTAAACCACAGTAATTTCAGCAGCTCTTAACAATAGAGTAAAACTAGATCAGAGACTAAATGTCAGCTTGTTTTACCTGATTACAAAGGATGCAGCAAAACACCACATGTGACAAAAAATGCCTATTGTTGAGTTCTTTTCTTTCAGAATGCCTAGTGCTTAATAATTTGTGTGTGTCAGACTTGAAAAAAAAATTGTTCCTAATTTATTTGGAAGCCGTTCATATTTAATTTATTTTTGTTAAAGTGTTTAACAGAATTTCCTTGGTTTCTTGATACATCTTGGTAGAACTTTTTGTGGACAAACATGACATTAGTGATGGAGAGGGAACAGTTTAGTAAGTAACACAAAATTTAGAATATTTAGGTTTTTCTTTTGGTGGTAGAACTTCTGTGGTAAATGTAAATACTAAATGCTAGTCCAAAACAGTATAAATTTTATAGAATTGCCCTTGAAGGTCACTATTGCACCATTTTTTTTGCAGTGCTATGTGGATCTTTATTAACACTTACATTCATCAAAAGATTAGTTGTGCTTCCCCGTTGTTTACATATTTTCCTGCCTGTAGAACTGTGCAGTGTTTGTATTTATGGATCATCAAGAACCCTAAGAACTCCTTGAAATTTACTAGATGAAGTCATTTGTTGCATTTCCACTTGGGTTCAGTTGCTTAAAGAATAGGAGAAGGTTTAAACACTTCCACAAATATGTTTAAGGGGAATAGATGGATATATAGATATTTACAGTAGATAAGCCTTTTCTGTAAGACAGCATTGTATCAAAGAAGCTCAAACAAGTCAGTTAAGAATAGATGTCCAAGTCAGCTTTGATGCCTGCTTAGGAAACAATGCCTCAAAAAAACCCCATAATTCATGAGTTAGATGTAATTTCAGAGAAGAATCCTAGACTTACTCCATGAGGCTTTTATTAGGTAGACTTGATCCCTACCTTGATCCCAGACCTTCTCAAAAATCTGAAGCAGCTACTCCCCTCAGGGACACAGCAGATAAAAAAATATGGGCTGTAACTGTCAGGCATTAGAAACAATGCCATTCATATTTTGAAAAATGGAATTGTGTTTTTATATGAGTAAACCTCTTCCTCTCCTTAAAGTAGTGGAATAGAATTCTAATAGAATTTCAGTTCTATTTAAAAAAATAAGTTTTAGGTATTTTTATAAACTGCATGGAAAGGTGAATCCGCTGGGAAGAGAGGGGACAAGCTGGTGTCCATCCTACTTGAAAGAAGCAGATGTTCTGCGAATAACGCACTATTAGATAGTAATATTAGTAGTGTGATTCTACATTAAGATATGGTTGACTTGAGAGACGCTGCTGATTTCCCTTTTATGAGCTGTACAACTGTAAATAAGGTTTCATTTGCTGAATAGGGTAAGCCAAATCCGAGATACTCACTACAGTGTGCTGCACTCCATAAAATACACTTGTTTGACCCTTATGGAAATTGTTGAAATTCTAATTTCCTTGCATTTCTACGGCTTTACAAGTGCCTGCATTCTTACAGCCTTCACAACATGCACAATCCTTTTTTCTTTCTTTCTAATCAGAGAATCTCACCATCAGAGGGCATGAAGAAGCATCCCTCTTCCATAGCACATAATTTCAAATGCCTTTTTTATTAAAATAAGCTTTTCACAATTGTCATTGAACTTTCTTCTCCAGTTTGTAAACCCTCTGCATTTTAAATTGCTTTCTAGTACCTATTTTGAAAGCCTGTTTATGTAGGTTACATTATTTCAGCTTTCATCTGATTCTGAGATGTGAAACGTTCCATTGAATTTTTTATGCAACATCATAGGAAAAATTCCATTTCTAATTATTGGTAGCACAATTATAATTACTTTGCTAGCTATTGCTACTATTAATACATGCATTAGTAACATTTATGAGCACCGGCATTTTAGTTTGTAATACAGTGCTGCTGCTGGAGCTGAAATATGCCATTCATTTGTAAAACAGCGATGTTGATCATAGACTTTTAGTGACCTACCAGTGGTCCTTAGCTACAGTTGACTAGATGGTGCCTGTATAGGTATATTAGTTCCTTTTCAAAGAGACCCCAAAGAGTGGGTTTAAACGTGCAGCAGCTCATTTGTCACCAGAGACTGCCCCTGGGAAGTCCCAGCAGATTGTCTTCCTTTATCCGTTCCTTGTCTCCAGTGAGTGTCATGAACAGAAGTGAGCTCCTCTTACCTTATATTAAAAAATCAGTGTTTTTCGTCCCTGTGTTCACAGTCAAAGCACACTTTCAGCTCTTCTTTTTTTCTTTTTTTTTGTGGAGTTATAGGTACATTTGCTTGCCAAAATGATCCTCTTCATTCTCTGTTTACTCAGATGTTTGTGCCTTTCAAGTGTGGATCCCATACTTGCCACTGATCTCTCAGCTTTTTAGATGTCAAGATTACTGTCACACTTAGGGATGGAATAAAGTGAGATGTTAAATGTATTTGCTGGTACTGCCAGTTGCGTATTGTAAGGCACTGGCCTTTTTTGTGGGCTACAAAGTAGTATAGTAGTAGGCAAGAGCCATTAGAACCTCACAGGATGCAGGATGTATGACAGATTTGGGTGTGTACTTGCTTTTGAGAGACCAGATGTACTTAGTGAGCATGGAGTCACATACACAGGGGTGGGAGGAGTAACACTGACTTAATACAGTTCATTTAAACCAGCAAAGTTCTAAATATATATGACATAAACTTGAAATCTGTGCCCTCACAGGTTAAACCTTGTATTGCATTTTACAGCATTATTATGAAAAAGTGAATGAAAAGTATTTGCGAATTGTTCTACTGTTACTTACCTCTTGACGCTCCCCAAAACTTTTTTTTTCTTTTTTTGACATTCCAGGGTTTCTATCTTTCTCTTCTCCAGTGGAAAGTACAAATGTGTCATTGTATGATCTAGATGGTTTATTGTTCTTCACAGTTAATGTGTTAAGTTGTTTATATCCTGCATCCACAATAGCTGTAGCAAAGTTTTAAATAAAGTGTCTTGGTGGATGCATTCACTAAGAATCTCTAAATTTATTTAGTTCTGCTAAACATTTTGGAATAATATACTGAATACTCTGGAAGTATTTAAGCTGGACACGTGAGGTGTGAGCATGGCACAAGCCATACACTCCATGACTCAATGAGGTATTTACAGGCTAAGTTGAATTATTTAGGAGTTTTTGTTTGTTTTTTTTTCCCCCATAGCCTTTCATGTCCCCTCGGTACCCTGGAGGTCCAAGGCCACCTTTAAGAATACCCAATCAGGTAAGAATTTATCACTGCTGCACTGTTGTGGTCCAGGGTGATGATGCAGTGCTGGGAACAGGGAGTGTTGTCTCGTTGGCTACCAATAGCTTTTTGCCTACAAAAGTCAATCAAGCCCTCTCCACCCCATTTTGTCTGACCATTAAATAGTTATCTTGGTAAGGTGTGCCCATGACAGTCCCACCCCACTTTCCTGAGCTTATTTAGTGTCTACACCTCAAAATTTATTGTGTTAAGCCTCTTTGCAGAGGGAGATACAGTTGCCTTGTGTGGTGCCACATTAACCTCAACCAGCCAACACTGCCTGCTCTGAGGTGAAGGCAGAACATCCCCGTAACTACACTCTCTAAAGTTTCCTAACCATATCAAGCACTTAGCTGTGAGAACTTTTTTACTGAATTTTACATAAAATGCATCACTCCCTCCTATTCTTTGTTCGATATACGAAGTATATTTATTTCGTAGTAAATATGGAGATTTTTGGTTAGACACTGGTGTCATAAAGTGCTCTATGACTCTTACAGACACTGTGAAGACTTTATAAAAACATCAAATTCCCAATTTTCTCTCATGTCCGTCAAAGGATATGCATGCCAGTGTAACAAGAATGAGTAATGAGCTGCTGTTCATCATCAGAGGCCTTTATTGGCCCATCTCTGAAAAGATGGTTCTGGAAGCAGATAGCGTTTGTATTTTTAAGTTCTCTGTAGTGCAGACAGAGGAGGGGAAAGCGACTGTTAACAGATGAAAAGTTAAAGATAAGCAGACAGAAAAATATCAGTGGAGCTCTGAAAGAAAAACTGGGTCATTTACAGTGTGGGAAAAGGTTGACAGGACAGATAGAATGGGGGTTTTGGTGTAACGTAGACTTCCATGACTACCTTTCTTGTTGTCACAGCTTGATGAGGAGACTTTTTTGCTCCAACCTCAGTTCAGGCTGTTTTTTATATCTGTATAACATCATGTCAACAAACTTATCTTCATCACTGGCACAATATTGCCAGAGAGTCAAAGTTTACTGAGCTGGATATATCAGGTCACGAGACTTCTGCTAGTGTTCCTCAAAATCAAACGTGGTGATATGTGGGAGCAGGTTAAGTTACCTGTACCACAGTTACTTTCATAGAAGGGAGATGTAATTAACCTTGTTGAAGTGATGATCAAGGGACAACATAACAATGCAGTGTCATTAGCACTTTCGTTAAATGTTTGCTATAGATCTACTGTAACTGCGTTCCAAGCATTTCCCTGATTTTTGCACCTTACAGTTCTATCTGAGCCAAAGATACATCAGTGTTTGGGTTTCACATATTCCTTCATTTTTCTTTCTGTGTTTCTGAACACTGTAAATGCTGGCAGGTAGAAACTGGGTAGTGGTGAATGCTGTGAAAGCACTGCCAACCTGCAGCTTTAGTTTTGGAAGCATTTTTGTCTGCACATTGTGAAATTTTCAGTTCAGAACTGTAACATAATCACATAATCTGAGTGAATTACAACTCTTGCAATTCATTTGTATTGTGCTGCATTTGTGAATTACTGCTTTTAACAACACTGCCATTATTTAAGTTAGAGTATACATGAGCAATGTGTGGAAATAATAAAATAATCGTAGTGCAGCTTGAAGGATGAAATTTTTATTAGATGGAAGGAAGTCAGTAGAAATCAGAGCGAAAATTCCCACTGTAACTATAACTCTATCTCTTAATGCCTGACAGTAGGGATTGTTTTTCTTAGGCAAAGAAGGGTTACACAGGGCATGCATGCACAGCACAGTCCGGTGTTACGTAGGGCTTATCTGAGCTAGATCTGGGCTTTGCAGCAAGGAAAGTTAGTACTGACTGAGTGCCACAGGAGTGCCCTTGAGTTGCCTCCAGTACTCGATCACATCCTATGAGACCAAGCCCTACAAGGGTATTTGCTATGTCGTATTTTTAGATGGGTTCCCCTTTGTATGTGTCCAAGACTACTACAGTATTTCCAGGACAAAAGTAATTTTCCATTCCGTCAGTAAGCAGTACCTGAATTGCCTGAGTAGATTACTTCCATAATAACAGATTTACTAATTCTGGATACATTTTTATGAAAAATGTGATGTTGTTTTGAAATGCTAAATAGCACCTAGTGAATCAGATACAAAGATCCATTCATAAACCATTTTTCTAGTTGACTAAACTATAGATAAGAGAGTGTAGAAATAGCCATAAACGTAACTCAGTTACTATAAATCCAAAGGGAAGATTAAAATGGGGGACATAAAAGCAATACATTTGATTTGGACTGGAGGTGAAGTAACAACACAACGTACCTTCATGCTTGAAGGCAAGATTTAGGAGCAAGTTTTGTGACTGTTGTTATCTCCCATTGATTAATAATAAACTTATCTTGACATTGATGCCCTTCAAGGGTAAGGAAGAGTGGAAGATAAAATGTTCCCCACATCACAGCCTTAATTAATTGCACCCTGTGAATGCTGTGCAGTTGGCTCAATTACGGCTCATTCTCAGAGGATATTGGTGTCCACATCCTGACCTCTGGAAGGAAATGTTAAAATAATGGTTAAAAGGTAAAAGTGTAGCAATATAAGCTTTGAATAAATGGCCACGTACCCGAGAAAAAGGCAATGTTTGGAGGTTAAGTAGTAGTTAATCTAAAGTAAAGGAAATGTTGGGGAGGAAGAAAGCAATTTAAGTGATTATATTCTGGAGATTATTTATACAATATTCCACCAAAGTCAGGAGTTTGTCTGTGCAAATCCATAGATCCATAGTCAGGGTTATAGGACATTCGGGACTTTTACTTTAGTTAGGCACTTAGGACATTTAGGAAAGTTAACTCTTCCACATTACTCTCAACTCAGAAGAAACATCCAGGAATTAAAATGTCTGCAGTACGTCTTTAAGATAAATTCCAAAGCATTATATGCTTCTAACATATGGTTTCTATGCCTGCAGGCACTCGGAGGTGTCCCGGGAAGTCAGCCATTATTGCCTAGCGGAATGGATCCAACACGGCAGCAAGGTGAACGAAACGATTATTTGGACCATTCAGAAGTACTGTCTTCTCAGACTTGCATCTTTCTTTTTTCCAAAGCTTACTGCAGCTTTTAAAGTTTTCTGCTAATTAAGAAGGAATTATTGTTAAAAGTTGTTCTAGAAGGTTCTTGTGTGCTGCGTAGTTTTTGAAGTTACATAATTTTATTTGCAGGGCATCCAAACATGGGTGGACCAATGCAGAGAATGACTCCTCCGAGAGGAATGGTTCCGTTAGGACCACAGGTACCTTCCACAGATAGATACCCATTTTTATTTATAGGCCTATACTTATACTATATTGCTGTGACTTTCCATAGCTTGAAGATGGCCAGGACTTGTTCTTCTAATGCCATTTTAAAATAAACCTGCTGTTTTACGGAAGTTAATTCTGAGTTACAACTCTACAAATTCTAAAATGAAAACATCGGTCATTTTAATTAAAATTTGAAATTAAAAGAGGAATTCCTTAACTTGCTTTTTTTCAGAAAAGTTATATTTGTCCTACAGCCAGTGTATTTTGTAATCAAAGGCTGACATTTGTAAAGAAGACCAATGAGTGAATGGGTGTTTCCTCATCCTCTCAACCTAAGTGATTATGCTGTTTAGGAGGAAAGGATTAAGACATTTAACTTAGGCAAAATCTTTGTACCAAAAAAAATCCTCAAAAAATTCTGTAAAGTTTTTCTTTCATCCACTCTCTATCTAGATTTTTGGTGAGTGCTAGAGAGATTTTAATGTAAAATGCTGCCATTTCTCCCCCTTGTCAATCATAAACATCTCTCTAGCTCTGTTTTCAAGGAGTGAAGCAACCTTGGATTGCAAGAATCAGCCTTCTCATGGTGCTGACCTAGTCATAATTGTTTCTAGGCTCTTTCTTTGAAAGTGTGAAAATATGAGTGGGTATTTGTCAGAATTACTTTTCAACAGTAAACTAAGGTTGAAAAGAAATTAATTCTGATGTATACCTGAAATATGAGTCCAAAAGATTATTCTGTATTTTGTCAGCACTCTCAGTAAGAGAAAATTTTCTCTAGTAAGAGAAAATACCAGTGTTGCCAGTATTTTGTTTTACGGTGTGCTTGTTGTGCCCACACTTTGCATTTTTACTTCCCTGTTTCAGATAATTTCTCTAGTGACTTCTTTGTTCCTTGGAATAGCAACTGAATTTCAAATGATTGAATAGTTTTGCCTTTCAAATCTGTTCATAACTGTCTTTACTATTTTGGGTCTTCTTGGTAGAAACCAGTTGTGCAGTTCTACACCAAATTTGCTGTGTGACCAGCAAACCATTATTAAATCCATTAGTTGTTTTTCCTGTAGCATTGAAGTATATTTACCAATTGCCTTTTGGAGGCAGAAAGAGAAGCCTTGCAATGCTGCCATGTGAGATTGAGCTGATACTTTATGCAGCACCATTAGTCACACAGCAGGCAAATCTCATGCCTGTTTTTATAAGGATAATTTTTCCATTTTTGCTCTCTCTTAAAACTCCAGTTTTTGTAAGGTTCTTTTTTGTACTGAACATCCTCTTAAAATGGGGAACAATGTAGCTAATCTACAAAAAATTTAAGTTCACAAATCAGTCTTTTCCATAAATGGATCGTCATCTATTTATATAGATGGCATTTCAGAACTTCTCAGAATGCAGCTCTAAAACTAAATTTGATGAATCTTTCACACCTACTTTTAAGGTCCTCTTGCTACAGTGCTGTAAAGTTGACTTAGCTGTGCCTGTAGCGGGAGGCCCTGCTACCTTGCTGCACAGACAGTCAACTTGCAAAACACATAATGTGCTAATACAGAAATGCTTATGTCCAGTATAGCAAGTATAGCATGTATGTGCTTGAAAAAGTAGAGAAAATTTACCTCAGTTTTGTATTTTATGATTCTAGTCTGTTTCAAATCAAGTAACATGAAGCAAAAGCAGCATATGGTTTTAAGTGCTTGAATCTGTGACAAGCTCCCAAGAATGAGTCTCAGGCTGTTTTCAAGGCGTAGTTATGCCAGCTGAACGGAGTACTACCTCCAATCTGTGCCTGGCTACTTCTCCCAGTCCCTCATGTCGGCTGCTTAGCTTCCCACATGCTCCCTAATGCTTTCTAGTCAAAAAGAATTGGGTCGTCTTAGCTATTTAAAAAATAAGTCTAGGTTAACCTGGCTCATTTTGGCTGCCTGATGTTAGGAAGCATTTTTATGAACAACTCAACTACCAGGTAACTGGTGACTTTGAATAAAAAGCTGTAACAAGCGAATTGAGGCACAAGCTTCTGGAGAGAGCATAGCTGCAGCTGAAGAAATGTGTATATTGGTACCCTTAATGAAAGTGCTCTTACTTTAGGGCAAAGGAATATATTTAATGGGAATTAGCAGTACTTAGAGTTAGAAGTACATTTGATTAGGATTATTCCAGTCCTGCAGGATTCCATAGAGATATTTAACCTCCGTCCACACAAATGATTCCTGAATTAAAGAGGAACGATACCAGGCAGACCAAGTAGGGAGAATGTCTCATCCCTCCACATCAAGATGGAAAAATGAAATAAAACAGACACAGAACAGCTGGGTTTTTTTGCAGTCAGTCTGTGTTCTCTTCCAGATCCAGTTGTGCCAACTGGAGATGTTACTGTGCCCAGCCGCTTTGACTACCCACCAGTTACTGTCCTACATTTCTGACAGAGGAACTGATCAGGCAAAATAATCTAGGATAACTTAGGTTAAACAGGAGGTTTGAGTTAATCTGTCTGACTTTTGCCTGAGTGTGCTCCTCTCCTAGTTATAGATGAGTTCTAGATAACCCATGTGTCATACCACTCAAGGTATAAACAGCACCAGACCTGCACTTTGAATGTCACTGTTGGATTTCTCCCGTGTATTCATGACTTTGTGTTTACATGGTTTTGTGAGTCAGACCAATATGGAGAACACCCATAAGCCTGAGTCATATAGTTTATGGAGCTTGTAGTATACTGTACAGGAAAGACAGTCTGCTCATTTTATTGTTGGAAAATAGACCGCAACAGTGACTTAAACTTTTTTTAAGTAAATTGCTTCTTGGTTGCCCCTCCTTCCAAAATGCACAGCTGCTATTTTAGAGAACTTACTATTATCCATTCTTTTGAAATACCAGAAAAATGTAGTAGGATTAACATAGATTAAGAGTGCATTATGATTGTGAGGTGAGATTGACTCTTCTACTTGTATTACTCTGAATAAAAATAGGTATAATTGAGTTTTTCACATAAGTAGTACAGTTAAACTTTTGTCATAATGTCAGAGTACAAACTCTGATTTTATAGGCATTAGGCAATTCATTCATTGGGATCACTATGATGTTTATTATCATATTAAATAATTTTCAAATTAATTACCATAGTTTATTAGAATTGACTGATTAGAAATGTAATGATTATGCTGTATGCTATAAAAGTGATATCATATGATGTAGTTTTATACAAGCGTTAATTGATATCCTAAAAAAAATTTAATGAAAAATAATTATCTTTAAATTCCATGATGTGGAAATCTTAGAATCTAAGTCCAGGTTTCTGATTTTGAATGAGCTCCTTTGGTAAAAAAGTTGAGTACATTATAAAACCTGCCCCTTGCTAGCCATTGACTTCACCTTTATATGTGTAAATAATTCCTCCTGAAACAATTGACATTTTAAGTATTCTTAGTGTGTTTCTATTGTTTGTAATTCTTTCTCCGTGGGGTTAACAATGTTGGTCAACAATGGCAACTCCTGAAAGAATGAATTACACTGGCCTATCCAGTCAGCAGTTATGTAGGGATATCATTAACCTGCTGTCCTTTCTTTCCCCCTCCTCTTTGGTTTTGTTTTTTTGTTTTGTGGTAGTCTGACCCTTGGTTATCATTGCAGAACTATGGAGGTGCAATGAGACCCCCACTGAATGCTTTAGGTGGCCCGGGGATGCCTGGAATGAACATGTAAGCACAATAATAAAATCTTATAATATTTAGAAAAATCATTATTTCATTGTAGAAGTAACATTTGGGATACATAAGACAAGGGAGAACATGCTTTGATAAGTAACATGCTTTGATGACTAATAACTGCAACTTTAAAAAGTGAACCCACAGCAGTTTCCTTCTGCATGCATCTCTTACAGGCACCTTTGCTGTCCCTACAAGTCTTTACAAATACTCAGTTTCTTTCACAGGTCTAAGTTCAAATATTGAGAATATTTTGTCAGTATAGTCACTCATATATCCTTGTGTGCATTTTTTAAAAAAATTACATTATTTACATTTATGTCTTTACATTACTGATTAAATACTTTGTAAAGAATGGTACCAGTATGGTTCTTTTCTGCAAAACAAAGTACTTAATTTTAACAAAGTAAAACCATTGTCTAGAACTATTCATTAAAAAAAAAAGACATTTGAAAGAAGTGTGGATGATTCTCTCTCTGTTGCTGTTTTTGTTTGCATAACTACATTTATTTCCACTCTGAACGGGTAGAAGATTATTACAAAAATGAGTTTAAGGTTTTCTGGGTGTGGATTGTCATTTTGTGAAAATTGATGTAGACTGAGTTCAGTTAAGCTGTACTGATGATTCCAGGCATTGATTTAGTCATGGAAGTGTATTATGCCTTTTATACCTGTAGACAACCCCCTTTTCTAAGTGTGTAGAAAAATTTCAGGTGTAGAATTACTGTATCTAGAGTAGACTAGATTTAAGATGAGGATTTTAGCATAGCGAGTGGCCCAGCATGAGGAATGTTCTACACTTTAGATAAATCTCCTGCTTGCTTGGTGTTGCTTGTATGATTAGCAAACCTGGAAGAAAGTATAGTGCTCCTTGTATTATTTAGATTTCTCTCTTAAGACATTCACAAATTTTAAGGGGCTGCTGTAGTGTAACACAGACCAGATATTATCAAGTTATTCTTGTGTCTTGGTCCTACCTCTGCTGAAGTTAATACGTTTTTTCATAACCAGCATTTTGCAGTCCCTGCGTAGTCACAGAAGGTGGCATGGTGGTCCAGCTATCAAGACACTAGAATGATTTTACAACCTAAGGCACAGAATATCTTCTTTTCTTACTCCTTTTACACCTTTGTCTTTCAAGAACGAATTTTCAGCAGAAAACACAGTTAAGATTTATACGCGCTTGTTATCGTTATGTTGTAGATACCCATTTTTGCTCTTATCTTTATAGGAAACATAAATGAGAGATGATAGTTTTCATTTCAAGTGAACAGCTACCAACCTGAAAAAGTAAAAGAAGTATTGAAATAGATAATAATGTTATCTAATGCATTTCTAATACCATATCCTTAATTTGTTCTAATTTCCAGTCATACCTTGACTTCTTGAAGTAAATAAAATAAAATTTAAAGTTGAGTGTTACTTTGTCATCAACATTATATTTTGGACTCAGGACAATTCTGGGAACCTTCCCAAGGCTATAGGCATGCTTTCTTTTAAATAAAATTGATGTAGAAAAAATATTTAGATAGCTGAAATTCAGTGTGGCTACAATATAAGCACTATAAGATGTCCTCAGGAGGAGATTTAATTACAAGAAAATAAAAATAAAATTAACTTTCTGAAACAAAATGTTGTAGAATTAATATTCAAGAGAGATAAGATATTTTGAGGCTACTTACTCATGTAAATGGGACTTTGCATAGGGAAAATAAGAATACATGTTCCTGGATGACAAAAAGAATTCCTGGTCTGATGGAAAGAGGGAGGATGGTTATACGTTGAGATACTAACACTTCCATATTGCAACATTTAATAAGCACGTTTCATCTTGAGTGGAGCCAGTAAACATAGGTAGATTGTGTTATTTTAATGCAGTGCTGTGGGAAGTACATTTTCCGTTGACCTTGTGTGTCCTCTTGAAGGGGACACCATGAATTGGAGTCCTTTACTTGGGAAATTCATGAACTTTGATACAGTATATGATCTACCGAGAAGAAGGAGATGTAAAGCAGTAACTATGAAGCAGGTAGCCATAGCCGTCCCCATGTCTTACCAGGTATATACTGCACTCCTTTATGTTTCTTACAGACTCATTTTTACTCCAGCTCAGCTGAAAGTGGGAACAGAATACTCTTTCTTGGGTTTGAACAAGACCTCATACTGTCCCTTCACTTATTATAATTGACTTTAAAGGCATAAGAGAGTCCAAAGTGCTAGTGTGGGAATGCTATGCTATAGCACGTCCTGACCTGTGTTACACGCTGAATCACAGACCATTGTAAGGAGTTCCATAATTGCAAGCCTTACAACATGAATAATTTCTTTACCATCAAACCAAGTATTTTTTTTTTCTCTGTTAAATGGAGTGACATATACTGATCAAAAGGAAAACAAAGGGGTTACTATGGTCTGAGTTTCTTTTAATTGTATTTCCAGGACATCCGCTTTTTTTCTTACTGTAAAGTTACTGCTGTCAAAGTTGTCCTTACACTGAAATCTTCGTGAGGACTTGTTGTCTGGTCAATTCCAGCATTCACAATAAGTCCAAAGATAACCTGTGGGCAGTAGCAATAGATGGACCTAGCAGTGTTAAATGTGTTCTTTGTTTGTTATCCCTTACAATTTATCTAATGTGCAGTTCTAGGAAATAACAGTGTAAGTCATTTAGTGTACTTACATTTCCAGGAAACAGGAACTTACAGTAACATACATTTGTCTTTACATAGCCACATCTCTTTCTTACAAGAATATTTTCCAGTGTTCTAGTCAATGTTTTTAGGTTTTTGGCAGTGTTAAAATATAAATACATGTACTCTACAAAAACAGTTGCCTTTTTAAAATCCATCTTTTTCTCCTGAGAAAGCTTGAAAGGAAGCTCTTCTGGTTAAGAGCAGAATACTTACCAAATACAATTTTACATTTTTCTGGATGAAGAAGTGTTCTTTATTGTCAAAAATGGCAACAGCCAGCTTGAGAGCTTGTAGACAGTATTTCAGTCCAGGAGCATATACTCCACAAATGTTCTACTGCTAAATAATTGTTTCCTCAGTCTTAATTAATGCCTATCAGATTACTATTTGAAACAGCTAATGCATATGCTGTGTTCTTATTCAAAAGAACTTTATTTTAGCTGTAAGGTTTTAAGTTAGAACTTGGTGTAGCCAGTTAAATAAGACTTTATTTCTTTGTGGAAGAAAAAAGCCCTCTTTGGAACAAAATGGCAAATTTCAGAAAGTAGTATTACATTTCACTGGCACTTTTTAATGGCCCATGTGACCTGCAGTGCTGTCTCAAGTGCTAAGAATATCTCAGTTGTGCCTGAAAAGAAAAAAAAAGAAAAAAGATTTTGGTTTTTAGCGTCAATTCACAAACTCGTGTCTAGATGTTTAATTTCCTGATTGATTGTATTTGCCCCTTGGGAAACTGAAATTTTAGACTTTAATTTTTCAAATACTAGGATCAACACTATAGGAATAACTTTAAAGATAAAATGAAGCTGTAATTAGGCATAGTGATAGATACTTCAAAATTACTCTATTTTGGAATTGGTACATTAATAATGATGTTTTATGATTCTGTTGATGCTTCCAAAACAAACATTCAGTAAAGGGCAAAAAAAATTGCTAGTGTTGCATTAAACAAAGTTGCAGGTAGCTTTCTTTTAATATGTGTTTTATAAGCTAACAACACTCAGCTCCACATAAACCATATGGCTTTCTAGCAGAATCTGCTACAGTGTTTTCTAAGTCTGTACTTAGACTTGTCCATGGCTTCCAGTAGATTTGCCAACTCCAACAGCCTTTCAGATGAAAGGTTAGTTTCCCAGTCTCCTCATAAGGACTATCTAAACTTCATGTTGCTGTGGCTTGTATCTGAGTCGACTTTTTAATGTCTCTGTAGTTCAGAGTGTCATTACAGCTGTTATCCATTTGATGCTTTTTGCTAGGTGTTAATGTCCCACAAACAAGTGCAGGGCTTTGGGGTGAAAACAGACTTCCAGGGTTGTTACAAATACTCCCTATTTCTCTAAAAAAGAGAATCCAATAAACGAAATATAGTACTTAGAAAAAAAAGAACAACTTTGAGGGGAAAAAAACAGCAACACCTAATATTTCACCTTGTAATCATTAGCAGAGGAAAAATTGCTGAATATTTGACCTGAGGAGCGTGAGTACCATGACTCCCTTTCCTCGCTTTGCCTCCTGTCCTCCCAATGAATAAGGCAGAAAAGACCCTCACCTACATTTCTGTTTTCCAACTCTCCAAAAATAGTATCAGAGGAAATAAATGAAGTTTCACTTCGGTTATTTCAGTTGCTTGTTTGAGTTAAT
Source organism: Tetrax tetrax (assembly GCA_009806455.1). Lineage (NCBI taxonomy): Eukaryota > Metazoa > Chordata > Aves > Otidiformes > Otididae > Tetrax > Tetrax tetrax. The sequence continues at coordinate 161,705 of WHYT01016266.1, forward strand.
TTCTTTGTAGTTTCATCAACGGCGTAATAAAAAAAAAAAAAAGATTCAATATTAAATCTCTCAGACAACATATCTACTTAACAGTTTTCAGTTTTGCAAGACTTCAAAATAGATAGAAAACTTCCTGAACTCATTAACAAAGCCTACTTCCATCTCTATATTGAAATCACTCTCCATGTCTGGTAAGCTGTGGTGACTAATATTGCTTTTCTAAAGCTAATGAGGCCAAAATGCCATTTTAAATGTGAAAGTTTTCTCATCTGCTCTGCTTTTCAGTTGTCAGGGCCTTCAAAAATGGACTTAATCTTATTTATAAATAACCAGGAGTCTTTAATGCTCCCAGGAATAATTATGGCTATTGAAATGTTATAAGTGTAAACATGGAGATTTTACCTCCCATATGGCTCAGTTCCCTCAAGACTGTTAAAAGATGAAGCCTAACCACCAATCTATTTTTCTGAGCTCAGCTAAGGGTGAGAAACTTAAAATAACAGCAAGAGTTGTGAGAAAAACGTGCTCTATCTGGACAGTTTTTCCTTTTTTTCCTTTCCCCATTCCCTTCTGCTTCTAGTACCCATCTGATGTCTCCTTGAAGTTGGCTCTATCAAACAGGTCTTCTGCCTTTTAAAACACTCTTGTCCCTCCTGTCAAGGAGCTGACGCTTAATCATGTGTACATCATTTGGGCCAACCGTAATGAGAATGTCTGAAAAGTTTGAAATTTCCATTTTGCCTGGTGTATAATAAATGTCATGTTTATGTGACTCGTGTAGAGATAATGTAGCCCTAGTCAAGTAGCACATGATTTTTAGATAAATATCTAAACATACATTTAAAGTGCATGCATGGAATGGCATGTTTTCAATTTTTGATTATGATAATGCTCCAATATATGCTCTAGTGACGTATTTTCAGTGACTTGTTGTTCTAAAAACCAGGTTTTTTCAAAAATATTTATAAGGTACTAGCATTACTTTCACCAATGAAACCTTACTATACTTGCAGTGTTCTAGACCCATGCTCAATAAATGCATGCATCCTCAGTTCTTCAGGAAGGTGCTTCAGTCCTGTGAGCAAGAGTGCTGTTTCTGTGTACTGTGACTGATACTACACTTAAATTTTAGTACCTTTCTGCCTTTAAATATACTGTAAGTAGACTTATGTGGAATGTGTAATTCCAGGTATTTTAAAATAGGTTAACAGAGTACCAGGAAAAACAGTCCTCATGAGAAATAAAGAATTTGGGAACTTGCTTTTTACTCTTTGTAAAACTCCTGTCCTGCATTAAAATGTTGCATCTGTATAACACAGAGTTAAATTTCTCTGAACAGAAGAAAAGCACTTCAAAAGACACAAATTTGCAGTATCTTTCAAAATGTTCAATTGAGAATATAAAAGGGGAACTTCCTGAATTTGCAAGTGGTTTGGGACTCATGCAGAACTGTGCCGTCTCCACTGTAGTCTCTGTCAGGCTACTGGGGAAGGACTCCTGATGGTGCCATTCTAGCAGGTCCAGGAGAGTACATAAGTACCAGAATAAGTCAGGAACTGAAGTGTTTTAAATGTGAGTGTCAGAGTTGTAATAATAAATAAATTATCTTTAATCAACTCATAAACTGATTACATGATAAAGGTAGGGCAATGATGAGAATTTTGCTTATAGCATCATAACTAGGTGTGGTTATGGTTTATAAGCATGCTTTAATTTGAAAAAAAGCCATCTTCTTCCTTTACTGTGGAAGCAGATTATTTTGATTTTCTTCCTCAGAGCTGTCAGAAGATGGAGATTGTTCTGTGTCTCATCTTTCATCTTCTGTTACAGGGGTCCTGGGGGTGGTAGACCTTGGCCAAATCCAAGCAATGCCAATTCTGTAAGTAAATATTTAAAATATATTAGACATCATCTTATATTTAGGGAAGTATTTCTCATCAATACATCAGGAAAAAAATTCCACTTTATTGAAGAAATAGAATACTACATGCTTTCTATTTTTCCCCATTAACCCTAATGCAGGGCAGGTACAGCGGGGAGCACATCTGAACAGAGGTTGTGTTGACCTGCAAATACCCAGCTCTGTTCATAATCATGCAACAGCTCTGCATCTTTGAATCAGCTGTAGCACTTCCTTAAAACAAAGATTATCCTGGGGTATATTTAAAATACATTTTAGCTTCCTTTAGTACAGTTGGATGAGATAGGTCAACACTATCTGTCCAGCAAGCTCTATAGAAATCACAGCTTGTTAAGATACAGCTTAATGCATGCTCACATATTTTATATAACAAGCACATTTGCTGCTCTTAACTAAGGAACATAGAATTGTAGAGTACTTGCTTGCAAGACATCAGCCATTGCTTTTTGTAAAAGCAGTGCACTCTGTTTAATTTCATTGCAACAACCACAAAGTGAGGTAGTCTAAGAGCAGCTTGAAGGAAGAGGAGGTCAGTAAGGCATCCCACATGAACAACAGTGTCTGGTATTCCTTCTGAAAACACAAAGGTAAAGTTTTCGTTTTCATTCACTGCTCATACCTCATTAGTATAAAAATGTGTCCCTTTTTAGCACTTGCAGATGGATACGGCGGGTCTGGCTTAACAGACTGGCCTGGTTCTTTCTGTTGTTCTCGATTTTGATTTTATAATTCTAGTAATGACAGCTGGGGTTAAAAAAGAGCTGAAACTCTTCCTCAGTTTTCTTTTGCATGTACCAAACTGAAATGGATGTTGGGATATTTTTCAACTGATAGCTGAAATATTTTCATTCTATGAAATTAGTTGGGAAGTCCAGTAATAGATGTATTTGTAAAAATTAGTTGGCTGACAAGTTGTTTACAGTCATGAAAGGTGCTTATGGTACAAAATAATTTTGTATTCTGTCAGTACAGCTGCTTAATTCTTACCCGGTCCTTCTATTATAGCATTGGTCCATGCTCCTTAAAGAAAATAATTGCAAAGAAGAAAACTGAATTATTCACAGGCCAACTGGATTTATCCAGATAAACTCTGTAACAAATACCACAATTGAATTTGAAATGAAAATAAAACACTCTCCTTTAAAAAAAAAAAAAGAATAATGCAAAGAAATAAAATCAGTCTTCTCTTCTAGGGTGAAAGATATGGGAGATCCTTTTCCTTTTATGGTCAAGATTTTAATCAATATTAAGTACATATATGAACATACAAATTCAGTCTGTGCTTGGAATGACTCTGAAGTCCTGTTGGCTTAAATGCAAGTGTGTGCTGCTTAAGTTTACAAACCTTATAAAGCATATTACCTTAATAATCTTGTAGCTTAACCTTTTACTATAGTCTGCAGATCTTTACAGACCTTCTTGTGGCTCCCACAACAAGAATAAGAAGACTCTTGTGGTAGATGGAAGAATTAGATTGGTACTAGACCTTGTAACTGGGTATCTTTAAAAAGTGATGCTGGCTGTTAAAAATGCATGCCTCACTTATGAAACAATGGAGAGCAGATATCAGACCTCAGTCTACAGACATTTAAATGTGTGAATTATTCATATTAATTTTATTAGAGTGGCTACCAGGGCACAGTAATCTTAAGTAGAAATACTTTTATTTGAAATATTGGGTATTAGATTTGGTTTGTGTTTTTACTGCCAGTTTTTGAACATACTTTATAACGACAAGTTGTTGACAAGAAGAGCTGTTTGTTTTGACAACAATAGCATTTTTCCGTAATGCTTAACTGTATCTTTGAAATAAATTAAACAAATAAGCGTTAGCCTACAGCTGTACATAAATGTATGTATGGACTCCATTTCACTGCAGAACAAATTACTGTTTTGTTTCTGTTGATATTACAGATACCTTATTCTTCAGCATCTCCTGGGAACTATGTAGTAAGTACACTTGTGTGTGTTTGCTTGTTAGAATAGACGTTACGGTTTATGTAGGCAAAAAAAATAGCTGTCCAGATGTTAAGAAGAAACCCTTGTGTATTGGTTGAGAACTGAACATCTAATCTGCACTTAGGGTTTTTTCGGCCATCTATGGTGCATATCCTGATATTCATTACTAGAATCGTTATCAGTCTGGTCAAAATTGCCCAGAGTGCTGTTTTGTTTCAAACATTTATATAACCCAATACAATATTCAGCTTTCTTGGTAACACAGTGTTGTGTCTGAATTTGTAAACATCTTCAGGAGGAAAAACAAACAAACAAACAAACCTGAAGATTTAGAACAAGCTTTTATCTCCACAAAGATACACGAATAGGAATTTTTTATATCTCATAACTAACATTTTAAGTGACATTTTTATTCTTGAAAACTCAAAGACTTGAAAACTCTTTTTTTCTCTGTAGTCTGTTATGTCTTCATTTCACAGACATTATCTTAATTTATTGTGGATTAGTTGCTATCATTGTTTTTTCTTAGTCTGTACTTTAGAATGAAATAGTTAAAACTTTGTAATAGGCCCAGCATTGAGCTGTCATTCAAAAAAACACTAAACACTAACCCTCTCCTTGAAATTTCACAAAAGCACTTTACCTATCAACAAAATGGTTTTTGTAGGAGTATATACTGCTGATTTTTGTCTCTGTTGCAAGAGATTAACTTTTTTTTATCCTTTTAAGCCCTTTATTGTTGTTGTAATTGTTGTACTCTGATTGTTTGTACTTCTGATGTACTCCTCTAAGGTATAATGTTTTATATGGTTTTATCACATACTTAATACTGGTGTCACAGGGTAACGAGGGAGAATTTATATATATGTATAAATTCTCCCTCGTTTTATATATATATATATATATATATATATGTTGGATTGCAAATTTCTGTTGGTCAGTCAGGTTTTGGTTGGCTTGTCTTTTGATCCCTCATGTTTTGTCACCTGAAGATTAGACATATTCAAGGCATTGGCTTAAACCAAGATAAAACCTCAAGCTATTTCAGAATGTGGAAATAGTAGGTCCTTCAGCACAAGGAGAGTATACCAGTGGGTTTTTTTATCTGTTTGTGCTGCTTATGGGTCTCTCTTGCTTTCTGGCTTCATAAGAGAGATGGTCCTGTAGAGCTAAAGCTGAAGGATAAGTTAAAGGATGAGCTGGTTTTGTTTAGACAAAAGCAATTTCTTTTGTCCTTTATGTAGACCATTAGCTGTGAAAAAAGGCTATGATTCCCTTAGGTGTCCATAACTGTAGTACTCTTTTTGCCACATGTTCAGCAGAAACAATCAAAATCTGCTGATCTCCAAGTCAGTTCTTTTAATTAAGAACTTCATGAAGTTCTCTGTTGGAAAGAGTTTTTGTTGGTTTTCTGATCACACTAGTGATAAGATTGCTTTGTTGCAGATTTGGAAGATTTTTTTTTTTTTGAGTATTTGAATATTCTCAGATTTGAAAAATACAAGCTCCTGAGAAACTAGAAAAAGGGAAACATAGGACATTATTTTAAAGAAGCAAATGTAAGTAAAATGCAAGCTATGGTAGAGGACTCTGTTGGTGTGCTCAATCAAGCAAAAGGTCAGCCAGGATAAATAACTTGGATGAAAGAGGGCATCACAATACTTCATTGTATGGAAGAGGTGTTTTTACCTCTTTCAGTGACAATGATGATACTGATGCTGGAATGTTGCATGTAATTGGCAGCATTGAAGGGAAATCAAAAGATATGCAGAGATGCAAGTAGGAGACGCATGAAAGAGTGAAATATTGGAGAAAATGCCTCAGCCTCTGCTCTGCTCTGTGAACTGCAGCTGTGCCAGTGGGAAAGGTTGCTGCCTGAGTCCTGGTCCCCACTCTTCTGCTGAAGGTTACCAGGTCTTACTTCAGGTCTGCTACTGGAGTGCCTTGGATGAGTGACCCTCTGTCGTAGTTTAGCCCCGCTCGGGACCAAGATACCCAGTTTCTCACTCACTCCACCCACTCTCCGAGGGAATAGGGGAGAGATAATAAAACAAACAATAAAATATAACAAAAAGGCTCCACGTTTGAGATAAGGACAGGGAGAGATCATTCCAGTTGCCATCACAGGCAAAACAGATTCAACTTGGGGAAAAATGTTTCAATTTATTATTAATAAAACCAAACCAGGATAATGAGGAAGAGAACTAAAACATCCTTCCCACACCCTTCCCTCTTCCCAGGCTCAACTTAATTTCAAATTATCTCTACCTCCTTCCCAGCTGCAAGCGGCTTCAGCAGGCTTTGCTCACCACATTTTGGAAAAGGAACACACGAACTCCAGCCACACAAACAGCTAAAAAAGCAAAACTGAGCGGCATTAGCTTCCAAGAGAGCAAGTGTTTGGTGGCAAAGTGGGCTTAGAGAGCTCTTAGAGCAGCTTTTTAGTGCAAGGATTTGTGATACAGCACTAGATGCTTTGAGAGTTTAATCTAGTTAGTTCATCAGACAGTTTTACAGAAATAATTCCATTACACATTAATATGGTCTCAGAGTGAAGATATCAAGAGGCTTTCTAAGAGAAGAAAATACACAAACAGTGGGAATAAATGCAAAATTAAAATTAGATGCAAAAGTTAGTAGTAAAAATAAGTAACTTTTCTAATAAATTACCAGTTCATGGTTTCTACACCTTTTTGTGTGATGCTGAAAAAAACCCCATAAACCTAAAAAAAATCAAGTTGGTGAGCTTAGTGCACATGTACATGGATAAGAAGTCATAGACCGTGATGCCTAGAGGATCATATGTGTGATCCAGAGGTCCCTTTGAATTTAGTGTCTGTAGCTCTGCAGCAGCAACGGAGGAATTTCTTGTTGCTGAGGGCTGAATGGGTCTTTCAGACAGTTTTGGCAAGCCCAGTCCTAACACATTCATTTCTGATTCTATTGTAATTTGGGAGGGGGAAAAATGCTATGTGGCTGCTGGCACTGTGAAATTAAGTTTTTATTAAGCCTGGATTTTTATAAGCTGATCTGTGGGTTTCATGGTGGAGAAAGCCTTTGTTCTAGCCCACTTTATGAAAGACACTTGGTGACCTTACTTAGTTCACGAGCAAGGCGAGGCAAGGACAAAGAACTGGTAGGCAGGGTTACACAGAAGAGCACAGAGCTATATATATGTGTATATGTTGACTGACTGCAGGGACGCGCTGCTAAAAGATTTCTGTTCCGTCTGCAATTAACTGCGAGTTGATCACGGGCTGGCAGATGGAGATGCTTCCCGCTGCAAGTATTTAACTTGTACAAACCTGCGGAGGAGCGGTATCAGTCAGAAAGCTGATCCGTTACAGAGTTTGATTGCCTGAAAACAGCGTTAGCTAGCCTATTATTGCTAAATGTTTTGTAAGAAATGTTATTTTAAGTAGGTCATCAAGAAACAGTGCCTATTGTTTTAAATCCAAGCTTCTCTGCCTCCTTTCAGAATATCTCAGTGAATTATAGCAAATCTCAGAAATGTCCTCGTAAGCAGACAGGAACAACCCAACATTATATTAGTGCCACTGTTCCTGTCTGGAACAGTGTATCTGCTATTTTAAAATATAACAGAAGAGATAAAAATATAATGAGAGTTACATGGCAATGAAAATAATAATCTGTTACTAGCAATCTGTGTGGTTTTTATTACGGAAAGTCAATATTTTTTTACCTTTATTGGAACTGACATTTTTGTCAAACTGCAAGGTGGTTGTTTTTCATGTTACTTAAAAATGTTAGTGGATCTGCAAGGACAGGAAACAAGAAGTTACAGTTCTGTTCTTACTAAACAATTAGGATGTTTAGAATAAAATTATTGGAGAAACTAGAGCAGTTTTTGTGCAGTTCTTAGTCATTAAAAGATTTATAACACAGAAATACCTGAAACTAAGAAAACAGATGTTCCTTGATGGGTTGGGTTTCATTTGGTTGTGTTTTTTTCTAGGCAAGTGATATGACTGTACTCAGGATTACCTTGATGTTTTTGATCCATTTGTGATTAATTTGAGAAGAAATTTTGTATACAGATGTTATTTTTAAAAATTGTAGGATGTACAGAAATAATTACAATGCCTATAGCATTGAGATACCAAGTCTGCCTAAAATAGAGAGTTTCTTAAGGTGATTCGGCCCTTCTGTCCCTTGTTTTGTGTTTAGCAAACATTGATTGGTCTACCATTGACTGTGAACAGAGTACAACAAAACAGAAATGCCAGCTGAAAAAATAGTGGTGATGAAAGTAAGTTGAGGGAATTAAATATAATTGTCTTAGGTCCCACTCCAAGTATTTCTCTCATCTGACTCACAGCGTGACACAGTTATTGACTAAAGAATGTTCTTGGGTCTCTATACCTACGTACGTCAGAAGTCTGTGTCAGAGCTTGCTGACCAATTATCTTGTCTTGATATGCGATGAGTTGTTTCACTAGCTTATCAGAAGATGTGCGTGTTTTTACCAGAGTAACTCATGACATTCGTGTTACTTTTTTTTTTCATTTGTACTATGTTCATTTTTTTACTGAGGTGTTTTTTCCTTTCATGCTAACTGACATTTTCTACCCTCTCTAGGGTCCCCCGGGAGGTGGAGGGCCACCAGGAACACCAATCATGCCTAGTCCTGCAGGTACTAAAATATACACCAAAATAATTAAAGATAATTATAAGGGATTTTAGGAAGTACAGAAATTATTTTTTAGATTTTGATTTTCATTGAGATTCAGGTAATGATAAATTATTTGGTTTATACTTTCTGTATCAGTTTTTTTTCCTGCACTTTCACTCTGTCTCTCTCCCTGCGATGTTACAGGGGTACAAAGCATTGTATCTCTGCAGTTCAGAGCAATTAATTCTCTGGCTTTTGTGCCCATCTTTTATTGCACAATTTCAGTAATAGTAAGCTAAAAACTAAAGAGGACACAGTCTTTATTTGCTTTTGCTAGTGTTCTTTGGGACAATTCCACCAGTTTGGAAATCAGATTTCTGAATCTGATTAAACTCTCCTGTAGTATCCCGTAGGATAGACATGACCAATGTCTCTTGAGTGAGGTGCTGCATCCTGCGTCATCAGACTGACAGCAGCGTCATGCTGGACAGACTGCTCTCCTCTGTCTTCTAATGGAGGAGTAAGGCCCTAGAGGAGCCATCGTCATGTCCTACCGGTGATCTGTTCCCAGAACGTCAACTGCCCCATTGTTTCCCCAAGTAACATGGTCTGTATCTTGCAACTTGGACCACATGGCGATTTTGGCCATGCAAAAGATTTGCCATGTTCCTATTGAGGCTTGAGGAAACAAGGAGGAGGATGGGAGGATTCGGGATGGCTAGCTAGCTTCTCAAGGCTTAAAGATGGTCGGCTAGATGTAAGTATTTCCCTCTATCGATGTGCTGCGAAGATTCTGATATGAAGGTGGAACTGCAGGATGTGGAGGATGCTGTCCTTCCACCACGGACATCATCAGAAATCTGCTAAAATGAAACTACTTGCATTTTATGTAACCTAGTATTCACTAGCTACTCCTTTTGGACAGTATCTGCCTTTGTAACTCACTTTCACCACCTAACAGGGACCAATTCACCTCAGTGATGTTACAGCATCCTCAGTCCTTTTGTCCTACATGTTCTTGCTGTCCTCTACAGCAGAAGTGGGTAGGGAAGTTTCCTAAATGGCCATGAAAACTTCTTACACCAACAGAAAATCTTCATTAAATACAATTCCAGGGCTTTAAAAAAATGCAACCTAAGTGTAGGGCTTCTTTGTTCGTATCATTAGAGAAAAAGATAATTAGTGCAAGCTGGCATTTAAAAGTTAAGAGACTCTTTTTAACGTAAAGCAAACTTATGGACAGCATGCACTTTTAAAAATAGTCAGCACTGCAGTTATAGCACATGTTGGGCTGTCTGTGCACAGCTCAAATAAAGCTTCTGCTGACAGTTGTTCCCATTTCAGTTAGAAACTCAAAGCTGTTTTGAGGCAGTTCTCCAAAGTATGAAAACACTTAGAAATTGGCCACTTGAGAATTTTGCAAAGGTATTAACTTTCCTCTGAGACAAACCAGCTCCAAGTTCCCATGGCCCAGCCAGCCTGTACGTATTTTACCATGAGCCAGCAGAACAAGAGGAGAGTCACAAATGTGTGTTGCAAAAGAGTCTGGTGGCTGAAGAACTTTTTGCCTACCTCACTAAACGTGAAAAATAACTTTTTATATGCCAATTTTACTTTGGTAACTTCAGGCTAAGAGCTTTTTCTTCCCTTTCTTCCTTAAACAGCATATTTGAATGTTCTAGTGATACACGGTGCTCTGTATATAATGGAATTATTTACTCAGAAAGGTAAATTAATACTTAGAAAACTGTCTTTGAAAGATTAAGGAATAGACAAAACCCTTAATTGTAACTTCACGGTATACATACAAATACATTCTTTAGGGAGATCAGGCTGCATTCCCAGTTCCAAGACATTTCAGTGGTCTCAGCTTTCTCACTTTCACTACTTCTGACTCAAAATTCCCCCAGCACCTTGTCTTGGAAAAGGAATTACAGCTCAGCAGTGAGTTTTGTGTGTGTTCTTAATCCCCAAATTGCGGTTCAATGAAGTAGAATGGTCTTTTGGAGGATCTAGGTACAGAGTACTAAGTTATTCTTTATTCTTTTTGCAGATACTATAGAGCTAGTGATTTTCCAGAGTGGCCAATATTTTTTTAAATCATGCTGTCTGCTTAGGGACGTATTTAGACTTTCCTTAGGTCATTCTCCTCTCGGTAAACCTTTTCATTACATGGTCTGTCTCTTGTGAAGTTCCCTTTGAAAGGTTTTTGCCTGATTTCTTAGTATCTGCTGCATTTTTTGCCTTCTCTTTCATACAAATATTGATGAAAGCTGTTAAGACTTTATGTATGTTAGCAGTGGGGATAAGAGGGAGATCAGAATTAATAATTTGTATCTAGTAATGGTTCTTAGGCATTGGTTTCTTGAGTTCTTAAGCAGAGTTATCTGGGTTGGCTCCTGCATTTCAATCTGGAGGTGCTCCACATGAAAGTTCATGAGCATTGACAGCAGGAAAAGGACCGCACAGCAATATAGCTGTGTCAACATCTGGCAAGGCCAAATGAAAGTCTTGGCAGAATTTACTAGATTAAGCATCATGCTGTGCCAGGACACTTTCGTTGGTTTTGGACTCAGGTTTTTTTTGAAGCATTGTGCACCACACTGTACCATGAAGATGGTACTAACTAAAGCTGTCCTTAGAGTGAGGATCTTTGCACAATTTTCCACTGAATAGTTAGATACATCCAAAATCAAATAGACTGATATGGATGAGAAGAAAAAATTTTCATAGAATCATAGAATGGTTAGGGTTGGAAGGGACCTTCAAAGGTCATCTAGTCCAACCCCCCTGCAAGAAGCAGGGACATCCCTGACTAGATCAGGTTGCTCAGAGCCTCATCCAGCCCGGCCTCGAACGTTTCCAGGGATGGGGCACCCACCACCTCTCTGGGCAACCTGTTCCAGTGATCTACAACTCTCATTGTAAAAAATTTTTTTCTAATATCTAATCTAAACCTACCTCCTTCTAATTTAAACCCATTATTCCTTGTCCTATCACAACAGGTCCTACTGAACAGCCTGTCCCCATCCTTCCTGTAGGCCTGCTTGAGGTACTGGAAGACCGCTATCAGGTCTCCCCGGAGCCTCCTCTTCTCCAGGCTGAACAGCCCCAACTCTCTCAGCCTGTCTTCATAGGAGAGGTGCTCCAGCCCTCTGACCATCTTCGTGGCCCTCCTCTGGACCCTCTCCAGCTGGTCCATGTCCTTCTTATGTTGGGGACTCCAGAACTGGACGCAGTACTCCAGGTGGGGTCTCACCAGGGCAATCTGCTGGCCACGCTCCTCTTGATGCAGCCCAGGATGCGGTTGGCCTTCTGGGCCGCAAGGGCGCATTGCCAGCTCATGTTGAGCTTCTCGTCCACCAGCACTCCCAAGTCCTTCTCCTCAGGGCTGCTCTTAATCCATTCTCCGCCCAGCCTGTATTTGTGCCTGGGATTGCCATGACCCAGATGCAGGACCTCGCACTTGGCCTGGTTGAACTTCATGAGGCTGGCATGGGCCCACCTCTCCAGCCTATCCAGGTCCCTCTGGATGGCATCCCTCCCTTCCTGAGGGTGTACTCTATCCCACTGTCCATGTCGCCAACAAAGATGTTGAACAGGGCCGGGCCCAACACGGACCCCTGAGGGACGCCACTGGTGACCGGTCTCCACTTGGACATTGAGCCGTTGACCACCACTCTCTGAGTGCGGCCATCCAGCCAA
>WHYT01016266.1:174333-246058 GCA_009806455.1 Tetrax tetrax
TAGAGAGCGACACCCCCTCCTCGTCTTCCCTGCCTGTCCTTTATAAAAAGCCTGTACCCCTCCATGTTGACGCTCCAGTCGTAAGAGTCGTCCCACCATGTCTCCGTGATGCCAACAAGGTCGTAGCCCTGCTCGTGTGCACGCATCTCCAGTTCCTCCTGTTTATTCCCCATGCTGCGTGCATTGGTATAGAGACAATATTTTAGCAGGGCCCCCGACAAAACCGACTTGCTGGCTGGAGTGACAGGTGTTCTTTTGTATTGCAGTTTAGGTTCATTTGCATTTACCTGCGACCCTTCCCCGACTTCTGGGTACTCGGTGCTGGCACTGGCGCCATGCTGACAGCCGTGGGCTGAACTGTGCTCCCCCTCCCCCAGCCACACTAGTTTAAAGCCCTCCGGACAAGTCTGGCCAGCCTACGACCAAGCACACTCTTCCCCTTCTCGTTTAGGTGTGTGCCATCCGGCCCTCGCAGCCCGGGCTTCTCAAAACATGCCCCATGGTCTAGGTACCCAAAGCCCTGGCTGTAGCACCACTCCTTGAGCCATGAGTTGACCTGCCAGATACGTCTGGCCCTGTCAGGCCCCTGCCCTTCGACCGGGAGGATAGAGGAGAAAAATAGAAATAATGTGCTCTACTAACTTGCAGTCCGTATAATGAGAAGCTATTTATCATTTATTACAGATGGAAAACAAATTACAGGAAGTATTGATAAGAAAGAAACCACTGTTTATAGAGAATATTGAAAATGAGTGAAGTAATTTGGAACTCCAGGAAAAAGGGTTTATGGAATTAAATACAGATACTTGGTGATTTATAAACCTTTTAATAGTCATGTATAAAACTAGAATCTAGAAGTAGTCACTTAGGGACCATTGCAATTATTTCTTTTCATAGCTGTGTTGTGTGGTAGCAATAGATAGAAAAGGAATGAAATATTCCATTATATTGCCGCTGTATATTGGTGATTCAGGCATAGAAATAATATGAATGACAGGAAATGTATTAGGTGAGTAGTTTTATTAGAAGTTATATATTAGCACTTAAAATAATCTCTTATTACAGATTCAACCAACTCTGGCGACAACATGTACACTTTAATGAATGCAGTACCACCTGGACCCAACAGACCTAATGTAACTATGAATCTAGTTATATACTTCTTTGAATTATACAGCCTTTTTTTATCCAAACACCTCATTCCTATCATGTGCCTTTAATACTAAGTTTTCCATTTTTATGGGTTACACTTAGTTGCTTCCCCAGCACCATATACCATATACTTTAAATTTATGTTTCTCAAATCAAACATGCCAGTCCATGCAAAGTAATGATTGGAACAGGTTATTCTACGTCGAAAAGACCTTAAAAGCGTCTGCACATGGATCTTGGGGACAACTTAATTTGTCACATACCAATGCAATAGACTTCTCTGTGATAAGACATTGTCCTAGGAGCTGCCACTAAGCAGTAGTTTCTGCAGGATTAAAACTTCTCTTATACAAAAGTATCTACCCTTGAAAACAGAGGAGAAAATTGTTAAGGTGGCCCAGCATTATGTTGCCCTGCAGTTCTGTAAAAAAAAAAGGATAAAATAAATGCCTCTGGTAAAAAACAAACTTCTCTGTTTATCTAAATGGGATGTTAGGAATGAAATGTATTGGTAACATTTAAGTATTTGCCTAATGTACTAGTTAACTTGTTACTATTTTAGCCTAAGTGTCAGCAGTTCTAGAGCTGACAAAAATCTAGATTCTTAGGTAGAACTTGTTTCTTCTCTGATCTTTCTCTGCGCCTTCGGTGTTATTGTATTTCTCCGATTACAGCGATATTTCATTTAATCATGATCTATATGATGGGCCTTTTGAAAAAAAGGCAGAATAGAACTTAAAAATATACATACATAGATATTGCTAAATCATTATGCAGTGAATTTTAGGAATTCTTATTTAATGTTAATGTCTTTATGTTTTGAAGTTAAGGTTAATGTCTGAAATTGGAAAGAAACTGTTCGTGCTGCATATGTAATGTGGAGTAGTCTGACTGTTAGTATCGATAACGTGGAGTTTGAAAGCTGTTGATTAGTCACTTACTTATTGAACAGGATCACAGATTTCCCTGTAGCTTCAATGGGAGCAGAGCTAGGCCAGCACTAGCAGATTTTGAAGTCATACACAAAGTGTTAAAGTAAATAATAAATTACTCCTAAGTTATATTCCACCTTACAGAAGTGAGAGTTTCCAAAAACCTTGAAGGTAGCATTGGAAAAAGTGAACCAGAGCAATGATGTTTTTGCAGTCTTCATGTGAAAGACACTCACTTGACTTGTGCATTCAGAGCTGAGGCTGTGCATTTTTCCTTTACTTTTTTTTTTTCCTGAGGAATATTATCTTTTTATTAGATTATATACAAAAACTTGTGCAGTAATACCAGTTTTTAATGTCTGATCCTTTTGTAGTTTCCAATGGGGCCAGGGTCAGATGGACCTATGAGTGGACTGGGTGGAATGGATTCACATCATATGAATGGATCGTTAGGTAATAATAGTGAATATTATGAACATTGTGAATTTTCAATGACTAGTGCCATTTTCTGAGACTAGTTCTCTGAATTATGTGGAAGACTATGTAAAAATCTTTTAAAAATTGAAAAAGCTGTATATATAGCAGTATGAAGTATTAAGATTCTTTTTAAGTATATGTGTTGCCATACATCATGCACCTCTGGAAGAAAACCACTGTATTTTATTTATATAAGAGAATATAGTTTTAATCCCATTGATGAAAACCAGTCTAAAAGCATACAGAAATTCAGAGGTGAAGGCTTAAGAGGTGAAGGCTTAAGAACCATTTTTGTTTACCTCTCTTCCTCTTTGAAAATCTTGGGAAGCTGTCATTGTGACATGCTGGTGCACGTTCTTATCTATTACCTGGAAGTAAGTTATTACTTATTTTGATGTATGTGCTAGGCTAGTTTTATCCCAATATTTTGATATCTTCATTTGTTCTGCTCTTAGCTATGTGTCTGTTAAGTGTGAGTATTATTGCTCCACCCCCATTAGCAGCTTCAGATAGGTGGTGATTTTAATGCACCCAGAAGGACCTGAATTCTTGCCAGGGCCTGCAGAAGCAGGAGGAGCAGTGTACTGCTTGACTTTTGACACTGGTTTTTGAAAGACTCCTGTCTAGGGGAGAAGCCTTGCACAACTCTCCAAAACACAAACTGCTTTATCTCTTGACTGTCCTAGCAAACTCTTTGCTCCCACTCTTTGCTGGAAGCATCGTAGACTTTTGAAAAGGAGTTAAGAAACAAGCCACAGCTAAAGAAATTGCATTTATGCCTTAACCCTTCAAAACTCACGAGGTAAATCAATACCTTGTTTTTATCTCTGCTCATATGCTAACACCAGGCCGGTAGCTCTGAATACTGGCCTTGTGTTGTACTCTTCACTTCTGTCTGCACCAGCGAGTGTCGGTCATGCAGTCAACAACAGGGAACCTCGGGCTGCAGAGACTTGAGATCTCTTTCTTCTGTTCTCCTCGTCCACCAGCAAGGTTCTTTTCTACATCTGGGAGCTGGCTCAATGCTCACCAGCAACACCCTGCTGAGCAGTGAGGAGAAACCCAAGCAAGCTAGATTCAGGTCAAGCAGGCAGTAGCCAAGCTGCCAGTGTTCCCCTTGCTTCTATCTCCAGAGAAAAGCTCTGTCACCTTCCTAGCACAGGCATGGACTAACCTAAACTCAATACTGTTTAAGTCCATACTACCATGGTGGGTGGAAATCTGTCACTCATAGCCTGAAAGTTGGAAGCTGTGAGACGGGAAGTGTAAACGGGTAAGATGAAGGAAGAAATTCGAGGAGGCTATGACAAGATGAGAAAAAAAACTAAGCCATCAAACCTAATTTAGTGGGCATGTTCTGAATGATTAAAATTCAGCAGTAGGCATCTATCTCCTAATAGAATTATCTTTTTTTTTCTAGGAAAGCACGTCCCTGAAATTTCTAGATTATTTTGGATAAGGACACTTTGTGATTTTACAGCCTTTCTTTACATATTACAATCCTAAAATGGAGTGTTGCTTTAATTAAAAATTATGCACATTGCATTCAAATAAATGAAAAACTGTGTAAAAGGTAATCACATCTTTTTCTGTCACTTTCTGTAGCCTGAGAATTATTTCTTTGGTAAAAGAAAAAAAAAATTCAAACAGTTATGATACTTAGCATTTCGTTAGTTATTTTCTCTAGTGAAAGTGGTTAAGTGCGTAGTCAAATTAACGACAACTGCTTCCTACAGGTAACTTCATATCTAAGCTGGAACCTGAGTTCTCTAAGGAGAGGAGGGCTGGGAGAGATCTGCTGCATTGATTTCCATGCTACATTAGGCAGCTGTCTCATAATCGGATAAATTTGTCAAAATCCATCTTGAACTTCTCCAGCTTCTTTGACCATAACCCTTTTGTTGCGTATCTGCTCATAGCTCTGACAGTTAGAAAGAAATCTTTTCCTGATTTCCACCAGAATTTATCCTTTGGACCATCACAAAACAACACTTTGTAACACTGAAGTATCTGACGTATTTATAGGGAGAAATCATATTCCTTCTCAGTCTTAATTTGCCTGACTAAGTATAGTAAGCTATTTCAGTCTCCTTCCACAACTCCAATCTCTTGATTGTTTTTTCTCTAATACTCTTTTACTTTTATATTCAGTAGTCGTCTAGAATTGGTCTTCCCTGAAAATAGGTGAGCATGGTTTCTTGCTATGTGCTGCTGCTAAAAGTGCTTTTCTTGATACATCCATCCTAAGGTTGTATTTCTCTTATTCTTGGCTTTACCCAGAGTGAGAGCTACAGCATGTGAAAAAAAAAATCTTTTCAATCGTCTTGCACTCAATGTATTTACTTTTATCTGTTTTTTGTTACTCTGGTCCTCATGATCATCTGCTTTCTTCTGAAGAGCGTCAGTATTTGTAATGCATCAAAATTGATGTTATTTCAGCCAATTTCAGTAGCAGACTTCTGCTTCTGGGAGCAAAGACATTGATGAAACCCTCACAGGTGACCCTAGTGATGGTAGTGGTCCTTCTTTTTTTTTTGAGGAATATCCACTTTGACTAGTTAGCCATGACTTCGCTCTTTTTTCCTCAAGGTGAAGCAGCATTTCCCATAGGTGGGTATACCCCAAATTAATTGTGGTACATGTACCCTGCCATGGCTAAGCTGACAGGGAGGTTGGACATAGGAGTTGTGCTGGGCTGTCTCGTCCCGAAAGGATGCCATCCAAGTAACCGTTACAGATCAGAAGTGTGTCCTTCATTCTTCTCTCACTTTTTGCACCGAGCATATACACAGACAAAGCACTAATATTATTCCATGTAGATTGTGAACTTGTACTAAGAGAGACATTGGGAAGGAAGTGAGAGCGTGCATGGCTGGTTATGTTTTAAAATATTGCTGTTACACTATATATTTACTATGAAAAAAAATTCTTAGATTAACTTCAGTTTAAAACTAACTGAATAATTGTCTATTTTAATTTAAGGCTCAGGAGACATGGACAGTATTTCCAAAGTGAGTATCTAATGAAATATTTAGATTTTTTAGAATGTTTTACTCTAGATGTATTTTCTTTCTCTCTATTACAAAGCTTTTTGTTATGTATCTGTATTTTCTGCATGTCAAGTCTTTAAAGGCTATGCAGACACAATTAGTACTAATTGAAAATTTAAAACCAATACAATCAATAGGAAGTGTAGGTAGACTTATTCTCTACTGCATAATAATTTGTATTAATGAATGTGATTAGTTATATCCAGTTCATAATCTGATTGATCATGGTATAATCTTCCATACTGTCAAGACAAATGAATGCAGTTCTCATAATCAATTCTAGTTAAATATACATTTGGGAAAATGTCATTAGGATGTTACTTTTATGCACTGCATGATTGCTTTGTCACAACTGTAAGGTAGTGTTAATCTCTTAATCATTAGTATAAGCTCCCAAAAGCTCGACTAAGAAGTAGTTTCAGAAGAAGCACTGTTTTGATACCACAACCATTAAATAGCTGGAAATGAATGTGAGTTTAACCTGCAGGGGTTTTGCATCTACGAAAATAGTATTGTGGTTGAATGTGTCACTTCTTGCATAAAAATAAAACTACTACATATGTGATCATCAGTAATTTAGGAATTAATGAGCTTATTTGGTATTGATAAAGTGGCATAAATCTGTGCCGTGCAAAACACTATGTTTTATAGATGGTGTCTTCAGATGTAACTGACTGAAACAGATAAATATATCACTACACAACCTCCCTGCACTTTTGTACTTTTGATTTATAAATACAGAAATTGATTAAAGGACTGTTTCAGTTAAAATTTTATAATCTATGTGTTTGTAGCAAAATTCTTAACAATCTTCCAAGAAAGGACTATGAGTTTGTTCTGAGCATATCAACTGTCAGTGTATTTTGGTTGCCCCAGGACCAAGTACCATGATGCTGTTGCTAGATCTCTCCCAGTGCAAACTTTGCCATTTCAAATCTGGCTAAGGCTGGTCTGCACATGCTCTGGTGATGCTGGAAACCTTGTTGTAGGTCTGTTCTCAGGAGCTACAGTGGAGATGCCAACATGTAGGGAACAAAATCATCACCTAAATTCCCGTGGGTTAGTGCAGAAGTTTGTAGTGCAAATTTGTTGAAAATAAAATTCCAGGTGTTCAAACGGCAGGAATCATTCTTCATTTAGTGATACATATTTGTATATCCTAAGAGGAGGATGGGGATCCTATATGGTTCTCCAGTTTGTGGTCTTCTAGTAGTGTGGTGTGGTGTGGTGTGGGAGAGGGGTAGCCTGTAAAGTGTGCTTAGTGTATACCTTTCCTAGAGAGAAGGACCTCAGCAGTCTGTGTCTAAGGCTGTTGCTGCTTCTGTGAGGAACCAGCCAGCATCTATAGCAATCCTGTATTTTTGTACATTTTTAAGATCTGTTACATTTTCAGGCTCTGCAAAGAGTAAAATGATGGATTGAAATGACCCTGTTGCCTGAGTTGTGCTGTGCTTAGATGTGCAGTGATGGATTCAATAGAAGCCTCCAATGAGATAATGAGCATACAGCACATTTAAAATCAATATCCATATTTTTTCTTCAGTATTTTTATTGCAAACTGCAGCAGTTTTTAAGGAAAAAAACTCAGGACGTTTCCATTAGTTTGCCATAGGATTATTTTTAAAAGTCTATATTCAACTCACCGGTATTGAGTATCAACATACGTGCTAATACAAGTATCACGAGCTCTGAAAACTCGGATCCAAAAATTTACCTGGAAGTCTTGTAATTTGTTAACCTTAATAAATAACACATGGAAATTGCATTTGATGCCTGTCTTTTTCAAATGACCAAAAGAAAAATGCTGCTAACTCTGGAAGTTACAGACTTGTCCTGTTACACCATTACATTTTCTTCTGAGGAGCACTGCCCAATATGCAGCCTTCATTGATACTAGTAAAAGTGTCTGGGCAGCACTGGTAGTTTTGGGTAGGTGGTAGTATGTAGTGCTTTTGCAACTTGAACGGAAAAGTTCTGCTTGCAAGGAATAGTAGATTTCTGTGGTTGATGCAAGCAAAATTTTTACATGGCTGCCTTCCAATTTTGTACACAGTTACCAGGATTGTTCTCGCTGAGGCAACAGTCTCCATGCACGCATCACCAGCTAGTCTTGCAGTTGGCTTTTTCACAAGTAGATTTCCAGTGATGGAAATTGTTCACCGAAGTTAACACAGTTTGGGGTGTGTGATGCTCGAGTCCAGGCACAGGACTTCAGTGGAGTAAAATGTGTATTAGAGGAGCTGATTATCAGTGCCCAGGAGATGCAGAAAATGAATCCAGTCTTGGTAGAATCAGTACAACTCACAGAACTCAGAGGTACATTTTCTAGAGAATTGGCTGAATGGCAAAACAAATTTTTATGAAGTAGATTAAGATGGGGGAAGTAAATGAGCTGAAATTATCCGTATTAAATAAACATTAATAACCAGTGTTTCTTGCAGTGCCCGTGGAATTTGTGCACGCATCAAAGACATACTTGCTTTGGAAAAACCCAGCTAGTGCTACAATGCTAGACCCCATACTGGCCATAAAAGCAGCCCAGGGGAGTTGCTATAAAAGTCTTTATGTCAGTAATTTGAACCTTTGGGGCTGGCATACTGTAGTGATTGCAGAATTTCAAAGCTTTGTGCTACACAGAGCAAGATAAAATAGAGGTAAATCCCCCAGGAATGCACAAAAATGCGGGAGCATCATATAAAACAAATGTGGCCAGGCCTTAGTGGGTTTTAAACTTTATATTCTAGACTTTAAGGCCAGAAGGGACTGATACGATTGTGTAGTATGACCTCCTGCGTAATGCAGGCAACAAGACTTCCCTGAATTCATTCCTGCTTAAGGTACAGTAGCTGTGGTTGAGCTAAACCAATAGTTTTCAAGCTGTGGATCCCTAAACATTTGCTGTACTAACTTCATGGAATACCAAGCTTAATTGTCTGTTGTTAATCAACTAGTTAGGCTTTTAGTTGTCTTTGATGGATGTGTTGTCCAGTGATTCCTGGAGATCTGGGGGTCACAGTCTCAGAAGCAGTGAACTAGACTGAAGAAAGCAAAAGCACTAAGGCAGGGCTCTTGACTCAACTCTGTAAGCTACATTTCAGATGCTAATAAAAAAGTTAAACTTACATGTCACATATGTAATTAATTTTTTATTTAATCTATAGTGGAAAATAAATAAACCATGCTGAACTGGTATGCATACTTGCCCATTCAGACTGAGAATGGTGGTCTTAGCTCAGGGGAACATGGTGAAAACTCAACAGCAGCCTTTCACTAGCCATACAGAATAGATAGTATGTACAGCAGTCAGTCGTACCAGTCTGCTAATGTAATGTCAAAAAGCAACTGGTTTAAGTTGTGGCATTTGGTGAAGCTGAGAACAAAACATTTTGTTCTCCTCGGAGGCAAATCTGTGGAACAGTGGAATATGTTGCAATATTTAAATTATGGCCAATGATAAACATGGGACTTCATCATTACAAAGAGGAGCATGCAGAAATATGGTATGAAAGGGAAGCAGAAGTCATAGCTATCCCATCCCATTTTCTGTTCAGCCACTACTCCACTACACATCTTCAAAGTGCCAGAGTAGGACAGACAGCCTTTGTAGTTCTGAGGGAAGAGCCAAGAAATTAAGGGGACCTCCTCTTTTTTTAATCTTTCAGATTTTTAATTCAAAGTTTGACCTCTTGCAAATTTAATTATACTAAATGAAGAGAGCATGCAGGCATTTTCAAAGTGCAAATACCTGAGTTTTTTTTAAGAAAAAATCTCTATGCTAACAGACATACTGTGTGAGGATTGTAATTGAGAGTAACATTGAGAAAAAGAGGACAGATTCACTTAGGATTCTTACAGCTGTTACAATTTGGTCACTTTGATCAAGATCCCTGCTTGGAGTTGCATTTTGTTAGCTTGCCCCTTGGCTGCACTAGGTTTGTGTTAAATTTATTGTGACATGTCAGATTCATATTTGTATAAGCAAAATCTCAACAGCAGTATTGCATTCAGTTTTTCTGGATCAAAAATAAACAAACAAACAAAAAAAAAAACAAGGGAAGAACTCAAATAGATGTAAATGTTTCATAATGAAGTTCATTACTTCATTTCCCTGACTGTTCCTTTTCCATTACAAGTCTTCTGTAAGTAGGAGTCTTAACAGTGATGGAAATTACCCATGCTCCAGGCATGGTAGGGTACTGCAAATCAACTTTGTAAGAACACCTAACTAATTGTAGTGTCTACAATAATCATGTGTTAGCTATTGACTCAGAGTATTTTCTATGACAATTACCTTATTTCACCCTTTCTTTAAGAAACTGAACCTTGAAAGCATTTTCTGAACATTGCAGAGGTGGTTGTGCACTTCAGTAAAAAAAAAGGAATTTATCTTCAGAAGCTTTTGTCTTGTTACTATTTATTAGCATTTCAGTTACGCATAGGCACTGAAAAGGCAGATTAAAACGCTGTTGCATTGTGCTCTATGCAAGCAAACAGCAAAAAGTACAGCTCCTCCTGAAAGTGTTTGTGAGCCCAGTTCAGTGGCCAGCTGCTACTCAGGAGTCTTTTATCTAAGTCTTAAGTCTTAGTCTTAAGTCTATCTTATCTTAAGTCTTTTAGCTATAAATGCTGCATATTAGCTGTGCTCCGTGAAGTGGTTTAGCACTTGAACCACACTGGTGAACTACGTGTTAAACTGTATTTCAGTAACCTGTAAACACCATAAACAAAGACCCCAGGCACAGGACAGATCCATCCATCTGTCTCCCTTTAAGTAAGTATTCCGAAGTCACACACCTCAAGGTACACACGCAGAGATTTGACCACATGATTTAGGGTAGTGACAGAGCTACCTCGTATACCTGCTGCAGCCGTTTATAGCTTTTCCTGACATCAGTAGGAGAAGATGCTGGGTATAGCCTCAAAACAAGAATTACAGGTAAATAATTTTTGCTTCGGGGAAGAAAACATTACTTCACAGGCTAAAATTAGTGACTGAATCATGCAGAACCCTGCAGAGGCTTATTTTTTTGTCTTTGAAAATCCCGGTGCACTGCATAGTGCATCATAGTGCACTATGGTATGGTGTAAAGCATGCCTTTGGCACGCACGGGGTGAAGCTGGGAAATGAACTGAAATATTCAACACTTAATCTGTATTTTTAAATCTTATTTAACAGAACTCTCCCAGTAATATGAGCATGAGTAATCAGCCTGGCACTCCCAGGGATGACGGTGAGATGGGTGGAAACTTCCTAAACCCTTTCCAGAGTGAGAGTGTAAGTATTTCTTTACCTAGTTTTTTTGTTTTGTTTTGTTTTAATTTGTGAACCTTTATCTCTCATATTGTTTTAGAAAAGAAAAATAACTGCAAGAACAGGGTTTTTTTGTATACTTGTAATGCAGTGCTGTGCCTTACATTTTTTTTACTGGCTCCTAAAATTATAGTCTTGGTTTGACAAAAAATTGTGCGAAAGTCTTCTAGAAATTGAGCTGAAACTGAAAAATGTGGAAGGTGTAGGTTCATTGCAGAAACTCTTTCCAGATTAAGAGGTCAGTTGTCAATGAAAGTTAGATCTGTCAAGCAGAAATAATTATGGCACACATATTCAGTAATGCACAAAGGGCATTTGTCAGGCAATAACCAAGCAGCCTAAATAGATGTAGCTGACAGATCCTTACATCTGAGTGTTTCAATGTGTGGTTGCCCAACCTTTGACTCCCAAACAATGTGTTTTGCAGGGAATGTCTTTTAGCACAGGATTCACACTGAAGTATGCGATCAGAGCACCAGTAGATCTCAGGTTGCAAAGATGCAGCGTGCTGTTAGAGGCAGAAAAAGCAAAGGTTCCCTCTAGTGTTCATTCTGGTACAAATTACGCTTTTTTAAAAATGAAGAATGCTTCAGGCAGTGAAACATGGTGCAAAATACATTACATTACATGTCTTCATACTCATGTGCCTGAAGTTGGGTTTCTAAATCCACATTTAGGTTCTTAAATAGGTGTGGCCTGATTTTTCAGAAGTGCTGAGTAACTTCAACACTTCTGTTCTTACTGGAAATCACTGCCGCCAGAAGTGAGTGCAACTTCATTAACTACACCAGTGGTGAACTCCAGCTCAGAAATTAAGACAAGTAAACAGTTTCTGATAGATCACAAAACAGTAAAATTGCGTGGCAAATTTCAGGGGACTCAGGTTTTGGGGGTTTGTTTCTTTAACTAG
Source organism: Tetrax tetrax (assembly GCA_009806455.1). Classification (NCBI taxonomy): domain Eukaryota; kingdom Metazoa; phylum Chordata; class Aves; order Otidiformes; family Otididae; genus Tetrax; species Tetrax tetrax. The sequence goes on from WHYT01016266.1 coordinate 186,166, forward strand.
TGAAAAGGAAGAGTTTCTGCGTGTTAGTTGTTGCTGTCTTCATAAAGAGGGTACATGTTCAGATTGTGTGGAGTATTGAAGAAAATTGCTTTCTACAACCCAAAAAGACTGATGTTTCAATACCTTTCAAAAAATAGTAATCACAGAACCTCCATTAAATGTGATCCTTGGTCATGGTAATCTTTGACTCTCCATTTGGCACGTGTTGCTTTTACTCAGGGCAGGCAATCTGATCAGCAGGCAGGCCAGTTCAGCAAACTAAGGTCATGAGAATAAGGACACCAGTTATTCTCAAAGGTAAATCAGTTTTCTCAGACACTTACTGGATTACTGGTGCTCCTAGATGTAGGTTTCCTCCTGAAAGAACTTGGGAGGTTCTCAAGGTTTTCTCAAGATTTTATATGAGACGTGTGCCTACAAGGCATGCATTTTACATGAACCAGGACACACATGCATTCTAGTCTACTTCTAGCTATTGGTTCCTCTCCAACACGAGTCACATTGTAGTCCTCACTGTCCTACAAGTGTTTTGTTACCTGGTTGCTTAGAGTAGGCATTATTATAAAGTCCTTTCTCGGGAAAATTTGATGCTCAGTTCACCAGGAGTTTTTGTTGGGCATAGGGAACAACGATTGGCTCATAATAAGTTAAAAATCACAAACACCTTTAGATCATCTTTTGATTCCGTGTCCAAAGCGATTACTCAGGTACTCCAGCTCAGATAGAGAAAATCACTTCAACATATGCTTTGCTTTAAGCATTTGACCTGGACTCTGACTTTGGCTAATGATAAGAATATCCTTAATAGCTTTGCTGGCCCACTGTGGGAGTGCTCAGCAGGACATAACGGAAGACAAACCACCAGAGACATGACAAGGGACAAAATAGACTTCACCATTCTGTGTAGTTTACATGTCGGGAAAGACCCATCCAAAATGCTTTTTTGCTTTTTCTAATATGCTTGGGCACTTCAAAATGGCCAGCTTGAAACTCTAGCTTTGAAAGGACTTCTATTGTGGATCTGGTGTTGCAAAGGCAAATTTATCTTTCTTTTTCTTCTGTCAGTTTTCATAATGCTAATACTTCTTGCATTTGAACATATCTGCAGCCCACAATTTTCAATTTAAAAACAAATTACGCATATAGATGTGCACTTTTTCTAGGCATTGTGGTGTCCCATTGATTATTGTAATGAAGTATTGCTAGCTTGAGGGCAACTATAGCTTGTAGAAAGGCTGCAGTTCAATTTGTTTTACAATAATAATGTAATGTGGTGATTGAACTTCTGGTTCACATGAAGGAGAACAACCACTGATCCATAGAATCATAGCATCATTACGGTTGGAAAAGATCTCTAAGATCATCAAGTCCAACTGCCAATGCAACACCACCATGCCTACTAAACCATATCCCAAAGTGCCACATCTACACGTTCTTTGAACACCTCCAGGGATGGTGACTCCTCCACTTCCTTGGGCAGCATGTTCCAGTGCTTCACCACAATTTCAGTAAAGAATTGTTTCCTAATAGCCAGTCTAAACCTCCCTGACACAACTAGAAGCCATTTCCTCTTGTCCTATCACTTGGGAGAAGAGATCGACACCCAGCTCACTACAGCCTCCTTTCAGGAGTCGTAGAGAGCAATGAGGTCTTCCCTCAGCCTTTTCTCTAGACTAAACAATCCCTCAACCATTCTTCATGAGACTTGTTCTGCAGACCCCTCACCAGCTTCGTTGCCCTTCTCTGGACGCGCTTCAGCAACGCAACGTCCTTCTTGTACTGAAGGGCCTAAAGCTGCACACAGTACTTGAGGTGCAGCCTTACCAGTGCTGAGTACAGGGCCACTATCAGTTCCCTGCTCCTGCAGGCCACACTGTGCCTGATACAAGCTTGCCTCCTAAAATTGGTAACATAGAGTAATACAGACCAAAAGCCTAGTTTAATTCCAGTCATACGTATCTTTACTCTTCCCATAAAGTAATAAAAAGCTCTCAAAAATATTTATGTGGTTCAGCTAACCATGAATGTAGCTGATCTGCTTGAGGCTAGCCATGTGCGTAGCTAAATACACCCAGTAGCCAACGTTGACCAGGAAAACGTATGGAAAGCATCAGTGGAGTATTGGTTCATCACACCACACAGGTAACACCAAAACACTCTCCAAAGAAGTTGGCTTTATTAGCAATAGCTGTATTTTTGCATAATGAGACAAGCGTAAGAGAAGTTACTATACCACAAATGGAACTACAGCCTTAGCACAGGCTACAGTATATATTTAGGAAGAAGTTCAAAGAGCGTGTTGACATTTGAACTCATCGCGGTGGTCCAGAAGTGGTTTTAGTTACTGAGGGGGGAAAATGGTTGTTAAAATGTGGATTCCTCTTTTTTCAGTACTCCCCTAGCATGACAATGAGTGTGTGATCCGTTAACAAGTCTCGCCATGAAGACCACAATGAGTTGGCCCTCTTCAGAGAGCTACTGCAGAAGAAAATTTTTCGTCCCTGTGTACAGTTTAACAAAAGGATCTCAGACACAATCAAATCCACCATTTTTTTTCCTACCATCTCCCCCATTTTGTCAAGAAAGTGGGTCCCAAACATGATTGAGACAACTGTAAAGAGTGGCTTAACAGAACTGCCCAAGATGGAACTGCAAACAATTATCTGTGTATGTACATGTGTGGGTGAATGTATATGTATGTGTGTGTGACACAGAAATACACACATACATATATAGACCTGCAGGACATTGTAAAATATTATCACGTGACATCTTAAGTAGAAACGAGAAGTAGGGAATTTTATTCCATCTTTTTTTTTTTTTTCACGTTTACATGTTAATTATTAAAATTAGCTTTCCCTCTCCCCTCCTGAACTGTTTTATGTTGCATATATCACTGCTTTATAAGTTATTTTTTAAGGTGAACTCAAATGATAAATTCTTCTGATTTTGTAAATGTCTGCCATTATGGATAGGAATAAAATTGCTTATAAGAGCTTTCATTAACTTGTGTTTGATACCAGTTACCCTGTGAATCACAAACTGTACTGTCTCAAGAAATAGAAGAAAGCTCATCTTAATTTTTGGAGAAATTTAATAATTTTCACCTAGATTGGTGATTTTTTTTTTTAATACTTTGCCTTTAAAAAAAAAGAAGCACTGAAGGTTATTTTTCTTCTTTAATTGAAGCCTAATATCTGCAATATCTATTTTAAAAGGAAGCCTGAATTTGATACAAGCTTCTCAGTTTATATAGAGTACTATAAGGTTACTGTAAGTGAGCTCCAATTGCTATAGAATCTAGCAATAAAGTGTCAGGGCTTCGTCTGCCCTTGGAAATGAGTTTTCTATTTAGCGTGATCTTCCATAGGCATGGTAGTTAGTGGAAATACAGTAGAGTCCTTATTACCGAAACCTTTTCTAACAATTTACTATTATGTTTTAGTGATTCTTGACTGAATCGTAACAATCCACGGTCCTAATTATAAACAGTATTTCCTGAGCCCATTCAGAAAATCAGGTCACCCTGCTGCTTGGGTGTGTATTTTTCACCATGCCTACCGGAATGAATTCCCCCCAAAACCTTCCAATAAGCAGCAGTAAGCAGTCTTTTTTTTTTTTTTTTTTGAGCCAAAATTATGGAGTAAACTTTCTATGGCTACTAGGCTTGTGAGGATCTTACCTTTGGCCATGAGCAGAAAAGGAACAAAGGTCTGGGCCATTTTATAGGGAGGTCAGCCTGTTAGACATGAAAGCTGGGGATAGAATGGACAAAAGTCATATAATCTATATAAGTCTCATAATTAAAGGAAATGTTTCTGGAAGCAATCCCATGTCTCTTTAGGAAAAGCTCTAAAACCAAGATGGTGGTACATTTAGTTCCTAATGACTCCAGCTCCCACAAGAAAATGAAAGTTTTGAGTTGTGTAGTGATCAAAAGATTGATGACCGTCAGTGCAGGCACAGAGTGGCTGCATTCATGCCACAAAAAGCAAAACAAAGTCCCCTCCTTGGACTTTGCATATAGAAGAGACACTTACGTAGCAGGAGCAGTTCTGAGATGTGGTATGTCCGTGAAAGCTTGCAAGTATTTTTTCCTCTACTTGTGATAAAGCAGCATGTATTATGGGCTCATTGTGATGGTAGCTGCACATAATAGGATGTGTAAGGAATATTACAATCTCAACTAATTTTTATTTACATATATTATTTACATGTAATATATGAAAATAAAAAAGGTGTAAGACTTGTTACTCTCTTGCTAGGGCTAATCAAGGATTAAACACTTGGAGGTTTAAAATTATGTTAAAATAGCAAAGATTTTGGTAGCATTACTTTTTAGTAATAATAATTACTTTGATATGTTGTAAACAGAAACTAGATAGTCATTATAGGGTTTTGTGGACTTTGTTCCCAGTGATTATGAAGGTTACATTAATTTTCTTATCTTTATCTCAAAAGGTGCTAGAAGCCCCTACTGCTGATTGGAGTTACAAAAACACAAAATCAGATCTAATTTCCTCAGACCCTTCCCTGTGGTCACTCATACCACTGGTTTCAGTGGCTCTGTGCCCAGTGCACCTTCAGCTTCTCCCGTAAGCACTGCAGGGTCCAGGCGTCCTTGAGCCTGCATTTGACATCTATCTTATCCTTCGTAGCCTTCTAAGAAGGATTTTGGGACTCTTTTCTGCCCAGTTTCAGTCAGATGATGTCACTGCTATTGGACTAAGGTAGATGGATATGTCTGGACTGTGCATCAAGTGCCAAAGCCTATTCACGTCCCAGGTAAGTGTGCCCTCCAGTGAGCTCTTAAACCATTGAGTGCATCTGGGGTGAAAGTCTGGCCATTAAATTAAACCCGTGCAAAAAAAAAACCCTTAAATGGAACTGCCAACACATATTGAATATCATTATCAAAATATATTATCCTAATTTATATACAACAGCATAACATCCTTTCAGGCACATAATTTTTCTTCTGCAGTTCTTTTGAAGTCTCTTCTGTACAATTTCTATTACTGCCAGCATATCTTTGTTTCCCCTTTTCATTTCTTTTTAAAAACATCTATATCATTAAACATAATTGCATTGATCCTGCAGCATTCGTCTTGGTAAATACATTCCTGGCTTCAAAATTAAGAGGATCAGGCTCTGCTTCTCCTAGCCTGTCATTCTGTGCCCTGATATTGCAAGTTACTAGGTATGTCCAGCACTTCTCGTACCTACACAGCCCCACAGACTGGTGGAATAAAAGATGTGCAAGCTTGCAAAATTTTAGATTTGGAAGATCTGGTTGAATACTCACTGCATATCTTACTGATAGAATTTTAATCAGATATAAGGAAGACTAATCATTGTGATTTCTGTAGGGAGTACTTACATCCCTATGCTTACCTACGTGAGTAAAGTTATTTACATGTGCATTGGTGAGATCAGGTGATAATAACCATGCATAGGTTCTGCAGCTGAACCATTGGAAGCCAATCTTATGTTCTAAATACTCAAGTTTAAAATTATATGTACACCTTTGGGGCTTTTTAAAAAATATGCATAGAGCTTTTGTTCCTTTATTTTCTTTCTTTTGCTTATAAATCCTTGTAGGATTTTCATCTTATCTAGAGTATTAATGTGGAAAGAAAGACTATTTCCAAGCACTTACTTTTCTCTCCTGCTTATGTTTCTAATGCACTAGATACCAGTGTGTAGTGTAACTGCTTTTTATGTCTATCCTTATGCAACGGCATTATTGATAATGTCAAAACTTGTCCAGCTCTGGGAGGAATTTTATTTTAAGTGGTGCAGGATAGTTTTTCCACACTGGGATTTTAGATAGATTTGTCCCTTTAATACAGAAATAAATAGATCGTGATTCTGTAAATGGGTCTTTCAGGCAAGGTTAAAGTAAGGCTTTTTCAAAACAGAAGTGATGAAATCCTGAGCAGCAGAAATAGGGAGTAATGGATCTCTCATACTGTGATAACTCTGGCAAATATTCTAGCCTTGTAGAAATCAGTTGACATTGGGATTCACTTGTGAATTTCACAGTGAAACTGGTATTTTACCTGCTGCAGAAACCTATGGGAAGGTGTATTCGTACCTAGATTTTATCTGCATTTCTAAGTCTTGTATAGGCAAAAACAGGGTTTAGGGCAAGGAAGAAGCTGTAGGAATCAATGTAATGCATATGGCCTGACATGTGCATTAAAAAAATATGCATGTACATTAAAAATATATGCATGTATGGGTTGCATTATTTTCTTAATTGCTTGAGCATGGGGAAGAACTGCAGTTGCACTCTGTGTCCCCTGCCTTGACCACAGAGTGAGTTTGGTGCACGTAAAATATGTGGCAATAACCTTGTCGAGTCTTCGACACACCGTGTGCTGCCCAGTGACATAAGTGTGCCTCGGCTTGACTCGGAGGCATCTCAGAGTGACGGTCCTCAGATCAGAGGGTTGAGCATCCGCCTGTGGCTGACGCCACATTTGCCGTTTTTCATTTGGAAGCCACATGGTTGCAGAGCCCAGACCACCAATGGGTCACATATTCAGAGATGGTAACAACTCTCAGACTTACCAGCCTGCTGGTGGTAATAATTAACAGAGGATTAAATGCCCCATGCCCAAGACATCCAGCTGTTGCTTTCCCTTGCAATGGGAATACACATTGAAAAATGTGAAGGCTCATTATTTATTTTAAATAATTCAAGTTAGGAAGAAGAAAATAAAATCTTGTTTCTTTATGGATAGCAATTCATGTGTCAGAAGGACAGCTTCTCTAGCTGGCTAAAAATCATTTGAATTTTCAGCTGTTCTGTGGATAGCAAATGAAATACTGCATGTAAAGATGATTTGGAATTAGATGGGTAACTTAATGAGGGACCAGCTGTTACAATATTCAGTGTTGAACATTTTATTCTTTATTTCCCTTTACCAGTTAAAAATTAATTTTCAGCTGCTATATGCTGCACTGATTTCTATTTCTCAGATCAGGTAATTATTTTTAAATGTTACCTGTTGTTCCTAGTCAGCTGTGATTCCTTGTTGTGTGGTTGCTAAATATGGCCTGGATTCTTCAAGATTCGACCCTACATATTTGCATTTGGAGAATGTAAAATAGAGCTTAATGACGTAAAAAAAAAGATCAGTCCAGGTAAATTTATTTTTCTTTAATTCACTGTAAGTCATGGTGTAACTATGACTCCTGTCCTAAACATGCTTGGATTTGGTTGGGCCCTAAGGATGGGAATACTGACAAAGCACATCTTTCAAGTAAAACCCCAAAAAACTCTTTAAACAGTGACAGCTCATTTCTCTTCAAACTGATCACACTAAGGATCTCATTCAGGATTTAATGATATGAAACAACCATAAAAATTCAGTACGCTCAGAGATAAATGAGTTAGATTTAAATTTTAGTGTGTGCAGCTTCCTCTACCTTCCAGACATTATTGGCTTAGTCCTGTAAACTGCTGCTCATGCCAGTTGTCCTGCTCAAACTTTCACAAAACCACTTTTTTTTGGTAGGATTTCACCCTAATCTAGGTGAAATATATCTGAGGTGTGACATCATTTGGCAGATTATATAAAATTAGTAAACACAGCAAAATACAGAGGGTCTGATGAAATTACTAAAATGATATTTCAATTTGAAAAACAAGAACAAAGTCCTTATCTAAAATACTGCTTTGTGTGCATGCATGCAAATTGTCTGCTGATGCAGAAACAAATTACAGTAACAAATTTAGAGAAAAAAAAAAAAGGATCATCTACTCAGCATTAAAACTCTGATCCTGCAAACACAAGCACATTTGTTTGAAACAAAGTCTGCACTTAGTTAATTTTAAAAAGATCTAAGAATAAAGTAGTATCCTTCAGGACTGCTAATACGCTGAAATCATGCTGGAGCGTGGACAGTCTAGAAGCTCAAATTAAGTCTTCCCTAAAAAGACATTATTTTAAAGATTTTACCAACGTAGGAGAATGTTTATGTATCTAGTACTGATATGCAGAACAGATTTGGCTTTCTTCTGTTTCTTATTTTATTAGAGAATTATTCACTATACATGAGCTATTTTTGTGAACTTGTCCTTCCATCTTGTTTTTAATTGTGCAGCCTTAGTTCCTTCAACATATCTAACAGCTTTGCAATTTTAGTCCAGACTTCTGTTTGGTCACTGTTCTTCATTTAAGCTTAAAATATGTAAGAAAGTCTCTCATGTAATGGGAAAACTTGCCATAAAAATGTATAAAGGTTTTCTTGGGTACATGTTTTCACATTTAATAAAAATGCAGTTTTCAGTTATAATCTGAAATGGTCACTTTCTAGCCACTATTTAATTTCAATGTGCAAAAGAAATTGAGAAAACAAATTACACTTCAAAAAAATTATTTGAATTCAGCACCATAAATATGTGCTGAAAGACATGGTTTGGGGGAAATCAGATCAAAACAAGATTTACTACCTAATTGCTATGAATAATACAGCTAGCTGTACTTTATGTTGAAAGCTCCTTCCACATCCCCAAACGTGGATTGCCTAACATCTGATAGGTATGACTTTGTAAGAGCCTAATTCACAAAAAAAGAAAAAAGTAATTTCATTTGTCTCTTCTGTGTTTACACTGTATCTCATGGATGATTCAGTGTGCCCCTTAGCTGTACAGGGTTCTCCGGTTGTACCTCTCAGAAGAATAATCAAGTGATGAAGCAGACTTGTTCACAGGGTCTGGCAGTTAAGGACTGGATAATATATACACCAGGCGTGCACTCAGAAACAAGGTATTCGTATGCTACCTCGCTGTTCTCTTGAGAACTTGTACAATTCTTCTTGCCGTAACGTCTGGGGATCCCTTAAGACTTTACGATGCCGAGACAAGAAGCTTAATTTTGCTAAGAGAAAATTCTGGCAGTTTAGCACCAGTTTTCATAGGGAATCAGCACAAAACATGGGGATTTTGAAAGGGGATGCATTTTCTCAATATCCTGGGTGTACTAGGAAATAGACCATACAATTTAGAAGTTTGGTCTGTTACAGAGATATATACGGTTCCTCAGATGAGGAGGGAATTATATACAATAACCATGACCAAATCTATGTTTGTCCCTATAGAGTAAATCATCAGTAATTGCTTTTGATATGAAGATTTATTGCTATGGAACAACTGCTCCCATCCGTGAGGAGCCAGATTACCAACTGGATGAACTGGATATTTGTAGGCTTTATTTCTGCTGTTTAATCTTCATATTTTCTTCTCTCTTATTTGGATTTTCCCATTAAGTGTAGCATGCCAGATCCTTGCACAAAAATAAGAACAATTTGCCCAATAAATATACAGAAAGTTGTTCACATCTGTAACCACAGCCCTACTATAGAGAGTTTATTTCATTAGAGACATTGAGCAGAACAAGAAGTAAGGAGTGGCAGTGCAATATCCGGAGAGCTCTTACTGTTGGAGATCAGGACATTAGACGAGATGATTCCTAACAGTGACACAAAATAGCTTGAAACAAAAGCTGGTATTTGCCATGCAGATTGGAGGAAAATAAAATCCAAACAGAGGGTGTTTAACTGAGGTAGTAATTTCCAAAAGCTGTAATTTACTAGGAGGGTTTGAAAAGTATGTTACTGATAACAAGCTTGTTACCAGCAAAACTGGTAGCTAGGACGCAGTAGCTGCTCTGTTTTTTAATGCGGGGGTGCATCCTGCAGAGTCTGTCACCCAGCGGAGGGGTTGGGTTTCTTGATCTAGGCAGGCTGTGGACCAGGGACTGCGATATCCACGGGCCACACCTTTTGTTACGGATGAGCAAAGTACAAGCGCCCTTCCAGTCGATGTCAAAGTCCGTCTCTAACCGAGCATGTCCAACAGTTTAGCGGAAAAGAGAAGCAGAGTTTGCTGAATTGCCATCTAGAAGGCAGGTGTAAGCTATTCCCAGATCTATTCCCGTTTTTCTGATCAACACCTAGTTTTGGTTTGATTTACATTTACATTCATGGTTAAGGAAGAGAATAAAAGTTCCTAAACTAGGGCTGAAATACAGACATGGAAGGGTGGCATGAGTAAAGTGGAAGCTGGAGCTTTCTGTTAGTAGAGAATCAAGTAAATTTTTTTTTTTCTTTTCAGGACAAAAAGCATCCATACAATTAACTTTTTTTAGCTTTGTAGTGGCTATTTGAGAAGTGTGAATCAAAATGCTGTATATGCTTAGAGACCAATTTTGAGGGCTTTTTTTTGTGGCAAGTATCCCTTTGCAAAAAATGTTGCAGTGCATCTATTTTGTGCATGTTTGCCTAAAACCACAAAACCAAATAATTTCTTTTTAATGGATTCCTGTACACACATCTGGCAAACACTTGTTTCTGGTGGGGAGAGGAGGAAGATTTGCTAGCTGGTGGGTTAGCATATTCGTGTGAATTACTTAAAGCATTGGTAAACTATTGTCAACTTTGTTCACATTGCACAAGATACTCGTGTAGTCTACTGCTGGCATTATATAACCTCAGTGATCCATGCATATTCTGTAAATTCCTGTAGGTTTTGTGTAAGAAACCTTGTCACCATTGCTTACTACTGTAAAATCCTTGGTTTGAAGTAAGAGGTGGCTTTCGATTGTACAGCCATGTGTATTATATACTACAACAGTACTCGTTCTGTCCTCAAAATTTGCTGTTCACATATAGTTAAAGCTTGGTTAAGCATGCTTAGTGGTTTCAGAAATTATTTTGAACAGCAGATATATAAGCCATTTACAGGAATATTAAATGTAACGTAAGATAATTCAACCCAGTTCATATCCTTTTTGAGAGCTTGGGGTTGGATTTTAGCAGCCAACAGGCAGCTGCAGAATAGCACACGTCGCGGCTCCGTGCCGGGAATGCAGTGTACTGCAGGTACACAACTGCAGGTGCCCACAAGCCTGAGGGACCGGGGAACTGCACGGGAGGGAAAGTCTCTCCTCTTGCCATCCCCTGGCAAAGGCAGGCCTTGGGACCTCAGCAGTCTGTCACAGAGAGACCCACCAGCCTACAGGCTTCCTTGCACTGTGAGCAAAGACATATTAGCTTTTCTTGTGGTGTCTCTTTTTTTTTTTTTCCCAAAAACTTCTGCATCAGTTCCAGGATAGAGACCCATCTCTATGGGTATGCAGGGGATAAAGCGCTGCCTCCGTATTGTGTCCTCATCCCCAGCTGTGACAAGCTTTACGTGAGGCAGTGTTCTAAGAGAATTTAATTATTGTCTGTTTATCAAGATAGAAAAATAATCTGAATTCTTGAACTTTGGATTCTTTTTTTATTAGTATTTTATTATATGTAACAAAGACCTGAAAATGTGTATGTGTTCTTTGCTGGTTTCTGACATCAGAAATTCAAATCCTATCTAGACTGAAAGACAATGATGTTAAAAGTTAAAAAGCTGGGAAAGTTGAAGGGGATTCTTACTTGGATTATTTTAAATTCTGTGTTATATTTGTTTTTATTAATAGTTTAAATGACTAGTTTAATCTTTTGAATAAAGGCAGTCTTTGTTAGTGACTTTGCACCTTCACCTTTTCACATAAGACTTTGAGTGTTTGCAATAAGTGTTCCTCACACTTCGAACCCACTCTGTAGATAAATTCCCTGTATTTCTAAGGTAAAAAAAAAAAACAAACAGTTTCTACAGGTTACTTCAGCCCTTTACAGAGACCAACAGGGTAATCCTGATCCCATAATCCAAGTATTTGCAGGTCACATTTAAACAATTGGGCAGGTGAATTTTAGAAAAAGAATGACTTTGAACATGATAAATATATCTAATGTTCAAACTCTACTCTTTGGAAGTAAAGAAAACCTCAGTAATTTTTCAAACCAGCAAGAATTAAATTTGTCAATGTAAATATTAATGTAGAAAATACATGCAAAACTTGATACTGCCTCTGACCTTAAGCATTAATATTGATAATATTGGGGATCTCACAAAGTTTCTGTAATTCAGAACAGCTGTATTTCTCCTCAGTGTGTTCATCTTCATTATTGACAGCTACTGCAAAGAGCTAATGCATGCCCTACTGGAAGAGTTCAAAAGCATGGCGATACAAAAATCCCACAGCATCATAAATACACAGATGTGTGTGAGTGTTGTATTAGGATGACTAACCGCTCCAGCTGCAAACTTCTCCGGACCTCGTGTGTAACTTTTAAAAGCAGCCTCCGGGATGGTTTCAGAAGGGCAGTGATCTGTGTTGATGAGAGGTCAAACATGCTGCCTTACCGTGATCCCTTCCCAAATGGTTTAGGGTCTTGCTTTGGGGGATTGTGACTATCCCAGCGGCAGCCCTTGGAAGGAGTTGTACCACGGATACATCTCTCATTGAAGCCCTTTGACTGGGTCAGAAAACAGACCTGCCCCTGAGACTTCCCTTATTTTAAAACCCGTTTTGAAATATAGAGGTTTTTTCCACAGCTGTTGAAGTGCTGAGAGGTTTGGTGGTGTTAGTTCTGTGGTACCAGAATACAGCTCTGTGCGCATTTGTCTATTGAGAGAGCGTCCTGTCACAGAGTGCCTCTGACGGCCCGTGTAGCACTGCTCCAGGAATCCCATGTTCAGAGAAGGCGCCTTGTCTAAGGACCAAGCAAGAGAAACAAGGTCATAGAATCAAGCTGGTTTATCTTCTAAAAGTTCCTTGCAAGACTGGGGAGTTGCAAAGACATGGATTGTGTGGGTCACTAACCACGAAGTGTGTTTGGGTTGAGGCCTCAGACAAGGCTATTGGAGACTGTGTTTTGTAATGGTAATACTGTTCCACCACCTCAGACTTGTTTCTGCTCCACACTGCGGTCTGGTTCATCCCACCCTAATTGTAGCTGCCTAAAAATTACCAGCCTAGGTCTGTTCTGTAGGTCAGAGGAGGGACAGAAGAGGAGGTGCCTCTGGAAGATTGTAATATGGCATCAATAGCCGTCTCCATTGATAAATCCTGCATACTTTCAAAGGCCTACAATTAGGTGGAATGAATCCAAGGGTTTATATTTAGCTTCACATCCCTGTGCACAGAGGCATATTTATTTGAGCCTGGTATGGGCAAGAATAACGCAGCTCCTAAGAGCCTGAATCTGAGTGGCTTCCAGATCAGTTTCTGAACCCTTCAATCTCAAACACGAGATTTCTGCCCCAGAGTTGCTATTTTCTTCTTCTTTAGTTCCTTTTTCATAAACAAGTGTAACTTGAACTGACTTGTTTGACCATTTCTAGAAGGTTTACAACTGCTTAGAAATCCTCACTTTTATGTGTTCAGCGGGCTCTCTCTTTGCCTGCATTCACTGAAAGCAACACATGAAGAAACCATCGCATAGATGAATCAACACCAGCAATAACATACGCTACTTTTAAATTCTGCGGTGAGGTTGTAACTCATATATTAATGTTCACACTTTCCTGGGGTGGCTAAAGATGCCTTTTCACAGAGCTTTAAGGAATAAATCTAGGAGCTCCTAATTTAGGATTGTGAGAATACAGGTAGTAATGGCAGTTCAGGGGGAGAGGGGTTTGGTAAACTTGCTGTAAATGTTATATGATTTCACATGCAGGTTTGGAGATGAGGAAGGTATCCAGTTTCAGACAGAGCAGATCTTTGCAGACAGCGTTATTGTGAATTAGCAAAACCCATTTATAGCAGGTTCCACCTCAGGCTTGCACCATACACCTCCCTTATTCTAGTTCAACTTGATATCTTTCCTCATTATCTGACGGTACGAAATCATAGCAGCAGTTGTACCAATTCTTGTTGCAAGCTGAAGAACACCTGAAGTTTCAAAATGCAAATGGTGTAACTTGCACCTTTTCACCTTCTTAAGAGTGTCTGCATTCTCACAGCTGGGCCAGCAAGAGCAGCTGCCTCCAGAGTTGCCATGTAACTTCACCACACAAAAGCGGGTCTCATTTTTTGGTGTGTTTACCAGGAGTGGTATTGATACAATTGCTTTATTTCCCGAGTTGTGAGTCATTCAGTGTTGAAAGTGATATGCATCTTGTGTAGCTATGAATAGAAAAATTGAGAATCGTTTTTTTTTTTATGATAACACTACTACAATCCCTGCCCTGCTGTTCAGTATTTTGAGTGCCGAACTTAACCAAAATGTTATTTTCACGGATTATCTTAGCCTCATCTCTGCATGAAAATGGGTATGAATTTCCGCTGTTTCTGGGTTCTCGGTGAATTCTGGGCCAAAAGTAAAAAACATTGTAGTGGGAAAGATTGCTGTGGCAGCCACTTACTGACAACTTTTCAGATGCATGAAGCCATTCTGTCTGTCATCTGACACTCTTCCAGTTTTCTCGGTGGATCACCATGTTCTTGAATATCTTGATGGGTATTGTCAGCCCATGGAGGAAAGGTGGACAGGCTCACCACCAGGAAGGGTAGAAATGTAGCAGGTAATGAGCTATCTTCTCCAGCAATCATTTATTTTTAGTGCGTAACTCTCAATTAACAGTTGTATCTGCAGTTATTATTTTACCATTCAGTATCTTGAGGTGGTATGAGCAAAAATGTATGAATATATATAATTTACAAGAAATATAGGCTTGTATCGTGCCTTTGTAATTCTCTTCAGCTTCAGTATCTATAAGCTACGAGCAAACTTCTTCCCTCTTTTGGGGTGTTCTTTACTACATAGTAGCTGATGGCTTCATTAATACTGGCTATTGGGGTCTCCTGGGGGCAACGTGTATGTTTTCCCAGGTGAAAATGCCATAGTGTTCTCACCAGACATAAGCACAATGACATATCACTGCAGTGCATGCTGTCTCTTTGCTTGTCTCTACACATGCTTGCATGTTGGAAATTTAGAAATGCTGCTGTATAAAGTGCTACATTGTTTACCCAATACAGGGGTTTTTCTGCGTCCCTTTTTCGCTCGAAACTCCCATTAACTTGAAAGTTAGCGATGGCTTGGAAGGGGGTTTTGGAAGCACAAAGGATGCAGGGAGCAACTCTTCAGTAGTTTCCGGGCTGCTGTAAATTAATGTCTTCTCAGCAAAGAAATGTAGCATTTTAGCAGTAATTTCCTAGTGAAAACACTGAGCGTGCTTATCATTTAAGATTTTAAGGAAAAAAAGTGTCAGACTGTGTAATTGTATCTCATCTAATTTTGACACTTAAGCAGTAATATTCAATGAGGTATGAACCTCAGTTTTATCCACATATTCATGATACACCAACGCAGAACTCAAAGATGAACAGCTATGTTTTAGTGTCACAGCTACACAAGAAAATCACCGTTTTCAAGAGGTTCTGTTGTGATTTTGTTTCTTTAATACATTTTTCACCGCGGAAATATTTTTCTATATAGTTACCTGAGGCTTCCTTTCACCAACCAAAATAGTCTGTAGCCTTCTGCACTGTGAAAGGCAAGCCCTGTGGAGAAACATGGGCTTTGCGCTTGCCCAGCAAATCAGCAGAAATTTCATCCAAGCCATAAAAGCCTCTTATGTTAATCTTTGTTTATGTAATTAAAGCAATTGGGGATAGGAGTTCTGGGACTGATGAGGTGTCTCTGTCCTCCGTTTTACTCTCTCTCTATACTTCATAGGGATTTAAGAGTTCTTTTTTCAAGGCTCAGCTGTGTCTCTTCAAACCAGTGCAGTCTAGGCATCGTGCGAGGTTCAGTTTACGGAGATAGCATTGGAGCGTGAAAGATTTACTTTTGGTCGCAAGGAGTCACGCATGTCCCCGTGGACATGGACACTTGCAAACAAGTCTGATACCGAGAAAAAAAAAAAAAAAAAAAAAAAAAAATCAAGATGGTACCAGTACATCAGACTCTTTACTACAGTGGGTTTTTTAGCTTTTGTCATTTGTATTTTATTTTGTGGGAGAGGAGATGGGGAATCTCAGATCACGTGGGGAATTTTAGAAGTATATCACTCAACAATCATTTTATAAAGTCTAACTTCAAAATGCACTATGATTTATTACAAAAATATATTTTCTTCTGTTTGCCGACATGGTTGTTCCATTTTGTGATAAGTTAAGCAGTTAATTTGTTGCACTGCCTAGCTGCATGAATTCATCCAGTGTACATATGTACCTGTGCAGCATTACTTTGGGTTTTGTATTTGAATTTGCAGTATTGATTATTATTTTTGTATTTTACTTTGCCTCTGTTATTGGAATTGTAGTAAACATAATTTATACATATGATTTTACAACTGTTTTGCAACTGAAAAGTCTTCTTTAAATTGTAAAGTTTTATTGATGGATACTCATTAAAATGGTATAAGAATTATATTAACAATTGTTTTGTGTTTTGATGCTCTCTGTACATAAATATATGTCTATTTATCTGTTTAATGGTGCTTGTGTCTTGCAATTTTGGATACATTTTAGAATAAAGTTTCATTTTACAAGAAGTATTTGTATTTTCAAAAGCTGTGTCAAAAAAAACCCACACCCTTTTTA
Source organism: Tetrax tetrax (assembly GCA_009806455.1). Taxonomy (NCBI): domain Eukaryota; kingdom Metazoa; phylum Chordata; class Aves; order Otidiformes; family Otididae; genus Tetrax; species Tetrax tetrax. The sequence goes on from WHYT01016266.1 coordinate 202,608, forward strand.
ATGAATAACCAGGGTTACGAAAGAAACTATGAATCTCAAAAACATTTATAACTTCAGGCAGTAATATTTTGTGTCAAGAATACAGAAGTATACAGTCTACAAAGATGCACAGCTATATATTGTAGTAGATTTAATGGAGTAACTGACATATGTATTTAAAACATTACCAAAAAGATCCATTTTGGAGGTGTGTCCTACAGCTGCTGACTCCACTGGTAAGAAAAGATTTATGAATGTGTTAATCACAATTACCACATTGGTCTGTTATTTTCCAAGGAACACTAAAGCTCTCCAGTGATGCATACATCGGTTTAAATATTTAAGGAATTTTGGTAGAAACACAAAAATCAATTCTAGAATACAGGCTTCTGTGGAACTTCGGTTCTTAATCAGCCCTTCTTTGCCACCCCCTTGTCCTACACTATTTCTCAGAATGAATTCTAACTGGGATGAAATGCAGGTCTGCAGCAGTTACGTGATCAGTTGAGTGGGCTGCTCGTTGCCTGTGTGCTGTATGATTAAATAGTACTTCTTGCTCACTCTAATGGCTTTACTTTGCAGAAGATTTATTCACATCTAATAGTGAACTCATCCTTTATTAATAAAGTGCCTCACCTCTTCTGTGAGGAAGGGATTCCTCACGATTCCTCTACAGGCATTGTGCTGTGTCGTGTTCTTCACAACACTTGTGAGATACACTGTTGTGCTACACAAAGCTTTTTAAGTTATGTTGCTTCTATTACAAATGCATATTATTAGGAGATGATAACCTAATGTCCATTCTGTTTTTTCTATGTGAATATATGCCAAACAGTACTGTACCTGTTGTTGTTTTACTATTTCAGTTCAGCTCAAGAAGCCTCAAGCCATTTATAGCGTGAATAATTTCTTGACAAAAACTTTTTTAAACTGCTTTAGGAAGCAACAGCTCTGAAGGGAACTCAGTTTCCTAGTCAGTTAAACAAACTTTCAAAGTTTATGTCACCCTAATTCACAATCAGTTCTCATTTCAAAAAGAGCAGTTTCACCAAAGTTGAAACTGAGTGATGTATGAGTTTAAAGGTAAGGCATCTTCTATCTGTCTTTGACCACTTGTTCCTCTTGCTACAGTGGGCGTCAATAAAGAGAGATCTGATGGTTCACAAAGATGCTTCCCAGAGACCACCTTAGCCAGGTATTGTTGGTCTGGTGGTGATGCCAGAGGTGCTGGTATAGGCTACCCTGCCACAAAAGGTGCTTTTCAATTGGGAAACCATTGAAAAGCATAGATCTCCTCTGTGAACTTGGGCCAGTAACTTAATTTCCCTCATTTTTCAGCTGTGAAAGGAGACTAGTACTGACTTTGCAGGTATTTTCTGAGAACAAATAGACTGAAGGCTGTAAAATATTCAGTTACCCCAAGGAAACACGTTGAGAAGCTACAGGAGTATGAGAGACTGCACAGAAAGGAGTTGCTGAACCCAACTGTAAAACAGGCATTAGAGTCTCTTACCTCAGCGGACAGGGTCAAAGAAGAGGAGCTGGAGGGGAGGAGAAAGGCAGCTTACAAAAGCAGACACTCGTTTGGGAAAAGGGCATTTTAGGCAGTGAGTTCTCTCACCTCAGTCTCCAGCTGTGTCTGCCAAGTGTTCACAGCAGTGGAAGCCATGTGCATTGCTTGTTTGGATCCTGGGTGGCCATTCCTGTTGTTGAAGGGCAGCACCTGCTTCCAACAGACATACTTTGAATTACATCCTTCCCTAGAAATCAAGAGGTATGTGCAGCTCTGAGGTGTGTTTTTCAAATACCAGCTTTCGTTTATCTCAACAGAAATGAGAGAAGTTACCTTTTGTGTTTCTCAGACTCTTCTACCTACAGCCTAAAAGAGCTCTGCTGACCGCTCGCCCCAAGTGTGTACTCCTTCACATACTTCAGAAACTCTTAGATGGGAGCAGATTTAGACTTCACTTTTACCTCTCTGTGTTACTAACAGCTTTGCAGCCCCTAATCGCACAGCAGACAACCGATATATTATGGGCCCAGCACCTCACCACTGGGACTGTGTTAAATGGAGGTGAAAGCTACCAGTGAAAGAACAAAAATTATGCATTATCTTAGAGAAAGCCTGGTCAATGAGCATGAGAAGGTAAACCTAAAAACAAATTTATAAATTACCAGCCTAGGTGGGCAAAACACAAGTTATTTTTTCTTTAATAGAAAAATGTTGTGTTTAAAGAATCTTCCAGGATCCATGGTGTGAGAGGTTGATAAGTTTTTGTCATCTGGACTGAGCAGATGAGGAAGGAGAAAATACTGGCGGCATACTACTTACAAAGCCTGTTCAGGTAGCGAGATGGAGTTATGCCACTGCCACTTCCAAGAAAGTCTGTTTCTTTCCTTCACAGAGGCCAGTCAAAGAAGGAACGAGAAATCAGTACAAACTTTTTTTTTTTCTGAGGCAACAGAACAGAAATAAATCTAGGGAATAGCACAGCATGCTGATTTTCAGAGACCGTATCCTCTGGAATGTAACTAGTGTGATGATATGGCCATCCTGTTGCTTGCTAAAAGAAGAAATGTGACAAAGAAACAGATATCTTGCTATAGTGCAATCATAGTAACAGACCATGTGGGAAGAAAATCCTTGCTGCACTGAGAAACTATTTTGGTGAGGCAGGTTGGTTAAAATTCAAATTTTCCCTGCTGTTACAGGTTAAAGCTGGATCTTTAACAATGTTTAAATGAACAAGCATTCATGGTACAAATTCATTTCTGCATGTTTTTAATAAACATGGGAAGCCTGTCATTGGAATAGTATGTAACAAGTTGTAGCTAGATGGTAAAGAAGGGCTGTAAGAAAAGGCTACAGAAGACTGCTGCTCTGCTGAAAACCATGCCATTTCCAATATCTGGGGAGGGGAAAATAGGACACAGTCAGACATAAGCTTTGTAGTCTTCCCTTAGAGACTTTTTACAGGTTACACATTCTTCTACGCCAACGAAGCAACACATCTCCACCGACCAGCCCTGCCTGAACAGCCGACAAGCCCAGCCGGTGAGCATCTCCAAACTGCGCTCCTCCCGCTGCTGAGCCTTCAGTAGTAGTAACGCTGTATCCATGGCAATAGTTGACCTTCCCGTCCGATTCAAAAGCGATTGCTCTACTCTTCCTCAGCTGTGCTTATCTTTTCAGAGTTTGCAAGAGCAGCGGTATCCTCCAGCACCTTACCAGTTGTGTAAGGAGGAGAAGGTAAGCAGAGGTCGGGTCTCCAGTTCGTAACTCCTGTGGGAACAGGTGACAGGGGGCCGTGGCCACCAAAGGTAGGTGTCGAAACATCCACATGGCCAGCGGTTCACCAGGCCGTGGCACCTTCCTCTCGGGCTCACCAGCCTCTGGAGATGGGAATGCGCCTTCCATCTGCTGGACTGTCAAGTTGGTGACAACACCAGAGAGCAAGACTTAAAAAAACCAAACCAAAACCAAACCAAACCACTGAGACAGATTATAAACATTTCAGTGGCGATGCGCACACCAAAACCCTCCAGCGGCACCCGCACAGGCTCTTGGCTGCCGTGCCATGGCGGCGGCTGACGCCAGGCCGTGAGGTGGCCTTGGAGCTCCCGGGGGCAGAAGCCACGGAGGAGACGGGTGTCGACCTGGGCGTTGAACCGGGTGCGGACCCCGCGGCCGCCCTCCTCTCCCCCGCGGGGGGCCGCCTTTGCCCCGCGGCACCCCCGCGTCCCTCAGCCCGGCCGCTCCTTCCCGCCTGCCCGCAGCGGCGCGGGCCCCGCCGGAGGAGGCCGTTCCACCTCAGCCCCGGGCGTCGGGGCGGGACCGGCCCGCCCCAGCCCGGTGGGAAGCGGAGACACCGGGCCGGGCCAGCGCTGCCTCTCCGTGCCCGGGGGAGCCTGTGCCGGCGCTGCCCGCCTCCCTTCTCTCACTCTCGGCGCCATGGAGCGGCGCGGGGCGGCGGGCGGCGATGTCTGCATGTGCCAGACCGTCTTCCCGGCCCACGCCAACCACCGCGGGGAGCTGGGCGCCGGGCAGCTCCTCAAGTGGATGGACGCCACCGCCTGCCTGGCAGGTAGAGCGGCGGGGAGGCCGGCGGGAGGGCGGGAGCCGCGGGGCCGGGGGTGGGCGGCGGGCAGAGGCGCCCCCGCCGCCATTTGCCCCGGGGGCCGCCCTGTGCCCACCCCGCGTCCCCTCAGAAACGCGGCCTTAAACTCGTCGGCTGTGTGGGGACGGCGTCTCCTTTCCTCACACACCGGTAGCCCCGTCCCGATATTTGCCAGCGACAGGCGAGGAGAAGGGGGAATTTTGCCCCCGGGGAGCTGGAGGGACAGTTTTGGGCCGAGTGTGTCAGATTTGGGGGGGGACGGGAGGGGGGTGTCAGATTAGGAATAGGCTTTAAGGGGGTGAGAAGGCTTGTGGGGCTGGGGAGGAGTGTCAAATCTCGGGGCACAGCGAAGAAGGGGGTGCCGGGGTGGTTGGGGTGAACAAAAATAAAGGTAACAGCAGAGGGGGGAAAAGTGATGGGAAAAAAAAGGAGAAATACTAGAAGAAATACAAGTACTAATTTAAGAATATTGGCGCATGGGTGGGGAAAAAAAAAAAACCCACCACAAACCCAACCAATGTGCAGAGCGCTCTGTGTCTGGTGTAACTCAGCTTTGAAAACTTTCAGAATCTCCTCAGCTAACTTCTGGAAGCGAAAGACGCTTCTAAAGCACTGCGCACACCCAAGGCTCTGCCATCGCTGCTGTCAGTGAACTCCGTTTCCAAGTACAGCTGCATACATTAGCAGTCCATAATGAGCCTTGCAGAGAATAGCGGGTATATTTGAGGAACTCATGCCTGGATGGCGTCTCCATGCGACGCAGTGACCGTGGAGCACTTTCTGTGTAGGTGTGTGCCACGCTCGGTGTGGCTTTACGTAATCCACTCTTCCAATATAGAAAGAGTTGGGATGCTGGAGAACTTGTCCCACACAATAACCCAGAAACTACCTAGCATGTAGCAACCTCTCAATATGATCACACTTTTTTTTTTTTTTCCGAGATTTATTCTAGCATGAAGGAGTTGTTTGATTTCAGCCCTTCAGTGATTTTCCCCCTAGCAGTGCTTTTTGTGGAGAGACTCTGAACTGATGTCAGCAACCTCTGAACTCAAATCCCTATTCCGAAGTCGCAGAGCCCCAGCTGCTACAATGATTCATCCTTGCTCCCTGGACTTTGGTTAAGCTGTGATGATCTTCATCAGCTGTGAATGTGCCACTGGAGCTCACTTTCAATCCACCTTTCATAATGGCTTTTACTTGGTTAGGCTTAGGGCAGCAGCAGTCATTCACCCCATAGGGCTAATCCTGTTGCACACAAAGGATTTTTAACGCTTTTCCTCGCTTTACGTTTTATGTCACAGCAAACTCCACGTGCCAGGCAGGGATTTGTTTGGCTTCACTCGCATTAGTGCCAGCTGCAGTTGCAAGTGCCTATGCTTTGCACCTTCTGCATTTCATATCCTGCTGCTTTAGATGTGATCCATCTGGCTGGCTGCTTCCTCACTTTTGAGGCTATTTATGACTGTCACCATCTTGTATTACCTATCACAGTGGTGACTCCAGCCTCTTAGTCGTTAGTGACTTTTTCCCTTTTGTCACAGTTTGCTGTCTTTTTGATGAGTGCCTTCATTTGTTTTACCCTCATATTTCCCAAGGGAAATCCTCACATACTGATTCAACTCATGCACCATCCTCTCTCTGATTCCTCCAGATTTTTTCTTGTGATGCTCACTAAAAATTCTGGGCTGCTTGGGAGTAAGAATTCCTGCCTGTTGTGTAGTGCCATTTTCTGGATTTCCTGCTAGTCCTCTCTTTTGCCTCTGTCACTCAGGAAACATTTTGGTACAGGAGTTCCCTGTGTTTATGCAGCTTCCAGTGTGGTGGAGATTTAGCCTGTGACTTGGAAATCTAGGTGCTATGGTCAAATAAATAATAAATCACAATAACTTGCTGTAAAAAGATAACTATTGGGCTATGAACTATTAATGTTAAGAAGATTTTTACCTTTTCCAGATGAACTTTCATAATTAATACAAATAGGATGCATTCTTTTTCATAACCAAATGCATCGTAGGGAGCTGAAGAATACAGTTCAAATTTAGGTAAAAATATTTTACAATAAGTAAGTACTTGGGCCTGATTTTTTAAATCTTGTTTGTATTTGTTTTTATTTAATTCCTGTGGTTTTAGTACAGCACTGAGGGTATGTACTTACCTGCTTTCCACTGCTGTGGCCACACTAATAAGCCAGTAGATCTGTCTCCTGTGTCTGAGAGTCCTCAACACGCATAAAATTTCTGCACTGGTTTAACATAGCCAACATTCACAGCATCCTATTTTGAGGGAGATTGCTGAGATTTCTGTAGGCTTGTTAATGTTTTGTGACTTTTTTTTTGTCCTGCAACACGCTTGTTAGTTCTCTCTTACCAGCATGTTTGTTTTTAGGGAAACACTTCAAATAGAACTTTTCAAACTGAGTAGGGTCGTTGTCATCATAGAGTCTCATTTCCTGATGTTACCCTTATTTCATGGTAAATACTAACTTTAATCTTATTTATCTTCTTTTTTTTTTTCTAAGGGGTCCACTGCAAACTTGCAGTAGGGTGATCAAAGGAACGACTGGTATCTACTGTGTTTCATCTCTGTCTCATGCACAAGTATATAGGTGAATAGCTTGCTGCAAATGCAGTGTGGTAATTGTGTGTCCATGTGTCTCTTTTGAAGCTGAGAAACATGCTGGTGTGTCTTGCGTGACAGCATCTATGGATGACATACAGTTTGAAGAGGCTGCCAGGTACAAAACCAGCTCATAAGAGTCAAATGTTTTAATTCTAGACATTCTTATTTGGCAGAGATAAACTGAGGCGTTACAAATTCTGAGATAGCAGGACAATGAACTCCTCAGAGTCACAGGGTTAAGTCTCAAAATTGCTCTTTTGTGTCTATGATAGCCTGACCCACCTAGAAAAGAGATTAATTGCACAAGTCAGAAATAAACTGTAGTTTCTTTGACTTGGCAAGCTCAGTGCTAGGTGAGAAACGATGGGCCGGTGATCTTTGGCTCTAATTAAAGCAAATGCTGTAGGCCATTACTTATCTCTGTTAAATAAGGAACACATACCTGTAACAGTTATTGTATGAGTGTTTTTATTGTTGCAAGTGCTTTTTCAGTTTATTTCTTACTATCTCCTTCTTTCAACTCTTTTAAAAAATATGTTCATGTAGCAAAACAGAAATGTTTTGCATTTGTGATCACCAACTATTGAGGCTACAAGATACTACAGGACTTAATTTTTGTTTTAACCATTTTTCATTATTTTCCAAGAGAGAAAACACACTGTAAGAGGTAACAGCACATTTATTCCACAACCATGTATTTCAAGAAGGTTACAGCCATGAGTTTGTACTTTTTGTGTGGTTTTACACCTTGCAATCTGGAAATTAATGAGTGCTTAGATGGCCTGAACCTGGTTACCCAGATTGATACACATGCAGTTGTTGTGACTGTGAACCAAGCAACTTTGGCTGTCAGATGTACAGCTGATGTCAATCTAAAACTCTTTCCAGTACACGAGTATAAAATAAGCATCCACTCAAACTTCTGAACAGTAGATTTTTAGAGTAGTGGCCGTTTGAGTGAGAACTAGAACCAGTAACGAAGAAGTGAACATGGTCACACTGAATCTAGAACTCAAGAGGATTTCTTGATTTAAAGTGTTTGTCCTGCTAGTAATTGTTCTGTGTCTTTAATGTTGTCCTTAGGAAAAAATCCTGTCTGTGAAAACTGTAATCAAAAAGTCCTACAAATGAAGTCAGGGTAATGTTTTTCTTTCAGGCATAATATTTCAGATTTCGGCAGCTTCAGAGCAATTTTGTCTCTTGTTTCTGAGAGCAGAAGAGAGCTTCTAAAATATAATGAAAATACTTTTCCTTCCAAATTTGTTTCTAAATATCTCTCTAGTTTTCCTTCCACTTTTGCGGTGTCAATGTTTCATTTTTAACAAGAATTTAGAGTATAAGCATAGTAACTGTGAAGTGGTTTCAGTAATTATTTTTCAGCCTCAGGTCACCCCTAACACTATGTTTGTAGCTTACTGTGTAATTTCCTGAATTTTGCCAGATCTTGCTGGTTATACAAACATCTTTCATACGCAAGAGAGCTCTTGTATCTCCCTCTAGTAAATTAAAAAGATGTTTTCTAAGTTACCTGCTATAAGATTTCATTTACCTAACTCAGGTTACCAAATGATCTGTAACGATTAACTCTTCTGTGGATACTTCTTTTCAGTTGACATGGAAACAGAGATTTCAGAAAAACTGTGTATTGCACAGCTCAGTTTTATGCCGTGATAACAAATAAATCTCTCTTCCTTGTCTTTTAATATGCATCAGGTCAGTGATAGTAAGAACATATGATTTTAAATTACATTTATTTAAATTTTGTTAGTGCTCCATGTATGAATCATGTTCGGTTCATTCTTCAGGACATGGTTTAGTGAACATGTTGGTGTTAGGTTGGTGGTTGGACTTGATGATCTTCAAGATCTTTTCCAACCTTAAAGATTCTATTATTCTATACATTTCAAAAGTTTTCTGCCACTTACAAGTGTGGTGTTTTGTGACTTCTGCCCTTAAATATCTATTTAAATGCCCAAGCTGATGGACTCCCTTGTCTTACGTAAATCAGTTTGTCCACAGTCAGATTACATGATACAAAGTAAAATATTTCATTTTAGAACAGCTCCCGAAAGTATGTGAGAAGACATTTCCCTATCATACAATTCTGACATCTTTATTTTCTGATGTGGCAGTGGACCACAGAGGACCACACTTTTCTACAACGAAATGTTGAGTTCAGCAGCAGAGACTGCTTGGAGCACCAGGGGAGATCTCAGTCAGATAGGGAATTTAATGTCTGTGAAGTTCAAACCTGCCTTTATTGCACGGTTGGTGTCTTAGGCTGAGAGAGATCACATCGAGCTTTGTTCTCTTGTTCCCACCCTGTGGTTTCCTCAAAGTCAGACAGACCCAGACTGCCCTTTCTCAACCTTTCTTATGCAATGTTCTCGAACAGAGCAAGAGAGGTCACCAGGGAGGCGTCACTGACAAAGGTGAAGTCTTTGTTCAGAAGAATAGTGCCCTGCAATAAGCCTGAGGCCTCTGCAGTCCACGCTGGGAGCTGGGACAATCTGGCAGCATGATGTTCTAGGCAGGGACCGTGAGGTCCTCTGCAGGCATCTGTGGAGAATCTGAACTCTCCCTCACACTCGCTATCAGTGTTTGTCATGTTCAATCAGAGGATTTATCTAATGAATATGTTCTGTCTTTTTTCACCTTGTACTTGTCATTACCTCTGCGCCTGTGTTACTATAATCCTCATGGGAGTTTTGTGGCAGATAGAAAGTCTTCAGAGGTGTTTCAGGGTACTTGACTGAGTTCTGTCTCTAAGCTTTCTAAAGCCTTTTTATGAGACTGTAGTGTTAAATTCTTTTCCAAGCTTGAGTATAAATATTGTGCTATTGTTCTGAACACACTCTCCTTTTTGTAAATCAGCTGGTGGCTCCCTTAGCTGTGCAGCTTAGAACTGTTAGAATATTTAGAACAGTTTAGAATGTTAGTGCTTGTGCTTTTTCTTTGCAATGACTGAAGGAAAAGCTGCTTCTGAATATGTTCTTCAAAAGGTAATGAAAACTGTGTACCTGCAGATGCTCTTAATTCTGTCTTCTAACCATTTTTCCCCCATCTACTCAAAGATTTCCACCTGTGTTCTTGAATGTGAAGACGAAAGTTTCTGTGCAGTTGGCTGTTCCTGTCTGGTATTGTAAAGGAGCAGGTTTCCTACTCCCCATTCTAGTGTTTGGACAGTTCATTTGAAGTTCTGGCATTGAGAGAAGCAATTTAAGAAAAGCCTTAGCTTTAAACATCCAAACACTATTAATGAAAATAGGAAGGAATGGTAAAGAATTCTTTTTTATAAACTGGCACCATAACTCTGCCAGATCCTTAGCTGTAAATGCCTATTTCATAGGTACTCGCTCAAGTGGTCTGAGTTATATTTTGCAGTCTTGGATGTAGCTAGCTGCACTTTGCCTGCTCTGGGACTGATCTGTAGCAGTTGTAAGTCAGTCTAAATTCCCTGAGGTCGGTGGCCTGATGCCCAGTTATTTTGGCTGTGGTTCTCCTCAGGCACATCATGTCCTTTTACTGCTCTGCTCAAGACAACTTTAGGGGAAACTGCCTTCCTTCCGTCCCTTCAGCAGTGCCTTGTGTTAGGATATTAGGGATCTGAAAACAAGGGTTATTCTTGTTATCAGAAATAACAGGTACTTTAGACATTTCAGAAGGAAAGTGGAAGTATTTTATAATTTAAATTTGATTCTATGGAGGTAAAATTATATAATTCTGAATAGGTATTGTGTGTATCATGTGCTGTTAGGACAGAAGGGACATGCTGCTGTTTTTGGCCAAACTTGGAAAGTAAACTCTTTCCACATCCTTCAAAGATGTCAAAGAGCGCTTTTTGTCCTGTCATTGCTTTCTTGTGTGCAGGTATGCTAGAAAATGCACATGGAGTGTATTTTGTGTGGTTTTGCAGCTAAATATACTCAGTAATTTGGAGTAACTCACAGCAGGATGTACCTTTGAGCAAAAGGCCAAAATTTCTTGGGGGAGCTGGGGCCTGGAACATAGCTGACGTCATATGGACATTAGCAAGGAGAAGGAATGCTAGTGTTAAGCTTATGCAGTTTTCTGAGTGCATAATGAATGAAGTCTGACTGATGAATAACAGTGCTGAACCTTTTTCAGTGCATTAGTATTGGAAGACACAGGCTGATTAATGAGATTTTCTTCAATGCCGTTAGGAATACCTAGAGAGGCAGGTTCGAACTCTTAAGCTGCATGATTACATACCGTAAGATGTTATTCTTCTTCGCAGGGTGGGACAAATTATTACCATCAAAGCAAAGGTGAACAGAGCTTTCAAAACCAGCATGGAGGTAAGAGATCATCACTCTTATTCCCAAAGATATTTAAGGAATAGAAGAGAGGTGGAAAGAGGATAGGAATACAGTATGGGTCCAGTCTTACTTGTTTCAAAAGGAGCTTTGTGCAGCTATCTAAACAGTAACACTGCCTAATGAAACTTTGGTTTCATAATGACTGTTATAATTGCATGTTTGCTGCAAAATAATCTATGTCAAAATAGAAACTGGACCCTGAAAACAAAGAAAAATCTTTGGCAGGTGTGATGAACAGGATGAGACAGGTGATGTTGATCCAGTCCAAAGCTGTTGACCTCTGAGCAGTTTTGAGATCAGAGCTAGGATCCACTGAATAGGTGGAGCTCTAAGTATTTTTGAAATTTCTAATACAAAAATATTTATCTCAGGTTTATGTGTGTTCCGACTCTTCATATTGTAACGAGCATGCAGTGCATTGCCCAGTCACTTACTTGCAGTCAGGACGGAACCTTAAGGGTACTTTTCTCTGCATTGTGCCCAAGTCCAGTTCTCATTAATATTAACAAGAGTCATGTGTCTCACAGAGAGTGTATTCCAAAAGGTTCTAAAAATTAGAAAAAAAAAACAGAAGCTTTGATGCATGTCAGGCCTGTCTTACAGGATCAAATACACTGTTTTGCCTTCAAGTGTTTCACTGTGTTTTATATGTTTATACAAACTTTTTTGCTCATATGTATCCTAGAAAGATTCAGACAGGGACTCCAAAGGGCACACAAGTAAATGGAGAAAGATATCCATAAAACTAAATCTAAGCACCTTTCCTATTTTTAATTTTACCCTACAGGTGATGCTAAACGTACGTATGCAGTTGTTGTACTGAAGGGCTATTCAGAGCACAGACAACATTGTGGTGTTCTCATGTGTTCAGAGATGTATCCGTGATAGCAGAGCAGTTTTTTTACCTTTTCTCTTTTAGGTTTAAGAGGCTGGATGTGATTAATTTGATAAACACTCCATCATTTTGTCTCAACTCAACTAACAATGATGTAAATACCCTTTTTGTCTCCTTCCTCCACTGCCTTCTTCCGTGTAGGTTGGCATCAAGGTTACAGTACAGGACGTTTTGACTGATATTGAAAAAATTGTGAGTGTGGCATATGCAACATATGTAGCCAAACCAGTTGGTGCTGGAAAGGTATTCTTTCTGTTTTCTTCTACACTTGAAGTTACTGGAACTGAGTTTCTGTGAAATAACCCAACTTTTCTGGTTGTGAAACACAGGAGAATGTTCATACCTATTTATTCTGATCAGTAATAGGAAAAGAGCCTGAAGTCCAGACTACATGAAATTTTTTTTTTCCCACATCTCTACTCTGAAGTTATTAGGCTTTTTTTTACTGTTTTCACTTTCTCTTGCACATTTCTTAGTAACAGAGCTAGTGTCTGTAAGGGCTGCGATGTTGATAAGCACTGGAAGAGAGATCCTTGTGAGTCTGCATGGTCTCTCTTTTCTGAAAAAGATCTTTATGCATCTTCAAACCTGCAAGGATGTTGGGGCTGGGGTTTCTTTACCCTTCGCTCTCCCTTTCTCAAAAGTTGTTCAGACATTACTATTCAGGTAAAAGACGTCATTTTTAAGCTAGATTCCAATCAAAATTAATTCTTTGCCGCTCATGGTAAGTAGTTTTCATGCCAATGTTGTTTCTTCTCCCCAGTGTTTGGCTTCCTGGATGTATTTAGAAATCAGTCATGGTACTGTTTGGCCTTCACATTGCTGTGCCAAATGGGCACAGTTCTTGTAAAGTTTTTACATGAGAAAGGCCAGATGTTCCTCAGATTGTCTTAGTAAACATAGAATTTGAACATAGAATCATAGAATGGTTAGAGTTGGAAGGGACCTTCACAGGTCATCCAGTCCAACCCCCTGCAAGGAGCAGGACATCCCTGACTAGATCAGGTTGCTCAGAGCCTCATCCAGCCTGGTCTTAAACGTTTCCAGGGATGGGGCATCCACCACCTCTCTGAGCAACTAGAGACTAGAAACACATCTCTGAGTTTCCTGTCCTGTTGAATGTGTTATGACAGTGCACCTGCCTTTTTAATATCCATTGCAGATTGGCAGGGAGCAGTCATCCCATGAGCAATTAATATATCCAATCATTTCTACTTTCTCTTCTGCAATGATATATTACAGTTTGCAGAAGAAAAAGATGAGAAGAGTTTTACCAAAACTAAAGGCCAGCTTGTCTCTGAAAGGTTAATGGCTAAACTGGTTAACCTAAAAGCACTAAAATAGTATAAAGTATTATTGGTTTGATATCATGCACATTTACCTTTTGCCCAAATTTCCAGGGAGGTTAATTCAGTATTAAATTGGTGATGATTAACTAAGATTAGGTTTAAGACAGGAATGCCACAGAGGGAGTTTGAGACTTCAGTTCAAATTCTATCACAAACTGGAGAAATTAAAGAACATTTTTTTAAATCCATTTTTCTGAATAGCTGTTGATGAAATTGTGCAGAGAGCAACAGTGTGCACTCACCATCTTAATCTTTCAGCTTGGCCATCTGGAAAAAGCTTGGAAGTGCTTGAGGAGGGCAGGAAAGGAGGCAAGGAAACTGGAAGAGGGTTTGAGTGAAGACTCAAAGACTGAGAAACCTGCACCACTGCAGGACACAAAATCTTGACTTTGTCTGTGTTGCAGTGCTTTGCATTATTTTAAGATTTCTGAGGCTAGACCTTGTAGAGAAATCACAGAAGTGACTATTCAGTGGTGCCTCTGCAGTATTTCTCTAAATGTAATTATTTTCTTAAGCCAGTACAGGTTTGGATTCAGTTTGTCCTTAAACTGATATACATGCGCTTAGAGGAGACGAAGGTCTGATCTTGGCAAGAGAAGAGTGTGTGTCTGGGCACAAGTAGCATTTTGGGCAAAATGTGTAGAGTCTGAAGCTGCTTCAAGTGCTGAGTGTTCACGTATTTCTCCTCCATCTCAGAAAACCAGTGTTTCTTTAAAATAGATCCTTAGGTGAAAGGAATAGGCTATGTGAATATGGAGTGAGTTGTGAAAGAGGGAGCGGGCTATGGCTCTGGGGTACACTTTCCTGTAGACTACACCACTCACCAATGTGACTGGATTGTTTTTCAGGTACAAAAATCCAATACTCAAACCTTCATATTAAGATCTTCTTTTTTCACACACTGTGTGTGCTTTCATATGTATTTGTATTTAAAAGCTAAAAACATGTTGTCATTCAGTTTTAACAAATTATTCTGAAAGGATAATGCAGAATCTTTTGAACTTTACATCTGCACTTGTTTGTCTTAATAGAATTTGTCATTTTGGACAGTTGATAGCAAAAGTTTGTAGAAAATGCTAATGCCATTTTAAGTTCAAAGTGCATTTTGTTGTGATTATGGCATTCAGAACATTTTTTTTTTTTAATTTCAATAGATTGAATTAGAACCAGTAAAGCTTCTGTCTACAGAAGACCACCTGGAGCATACCCTGGCTACAGAGAGAAGAAGAATCCGGCTGGGCTATGAACAGGTTTTTCAGAACCTAATGCAGGAGAGTAATAAGGAAGGTGATTTAGGTTACTGTGGTCACCCTAGAAGATGGAACAAATGATGTGTGGGCAGCTGGAAAGGAGGAAAAAAGCAGAGAAAACATCTGAGTAGAGCTCCTTGAGGTTGTGGTATCATGTAGAAAAGCATGTGCCAGGTTTGTGAGGGTGTGTAAGACAGTTATTCTAATAGAGTGGTAGGACTGAAGGCCAAGCATGCATTAAATAGAGGTGAAATGCAGATCTTCATGTGGATTATATGTGTAAAGTTTAACAGTTCACCCAGAACTTTGCAATATGGTAATAAAGTCCTACGACACTAGTTGTAATGTAGATAGAAGCATAAAATTCACTCAGGCTTAGGGCTGTGTCTTTGCAAGAAAGCACTAAGAACTATGTTTATGTCGTGAGATTATTCCCAACAAGCAGGAGAAACGCCATTACATGGAGGTCAAAACAGGTAGAAAAATAATATTAAACTTCTCATGACCAAATAAGAAAAATTGAGCCAAGAAACCAGTTTATCTTTAGTTCTGATAGTAATCACTGTTCTTAAAGACAGTTGTGCTCAAAAGTTGCTGTATTCCTCCACAAAATAAATTATTCACAACAGTTAAGAAATATGCTGGTATTTGGAAAATCTGAGCCATAACTCCATGTGTAAACAACAGACATTAGGTGTTTTTACTGATGAAAAATGAAACCTGTTATAAATTATAGTGTTAACAATTTAATAGGACTGTGTAAAACTGAAGAGACTTGTTTGCTACAAGAAAACAAGTTATTTGTCTTCGTGGTAGCTCTCTGATAGGAAACAGCTTAATACCTTGAAAGACAAATCATTTTGCTGATTTTGTTTTCCACTGCCTTGCCTGGAAACTTCCTCGAAGGATCTTATCGTTGTTAGCACTGATTCACCTCCTTAAGGAGACAGAACATGCACAATAAGGGAAAGAGAGAAGAAAATATTGCCTGTAAAGGCTGCCAGGTAGCAAAATAGGTATAAATCATATCCAGAAAGTGAAGTTTGTCTTCTGTGTGTATCTTATGCAACAACTTAAGGAGGTCCAAAGTACAAGTCAGGCAAATGTGTCCACACATTTATGTAGTCATAAAGTTAGTTAATTAAGGCAAAAGTCAGAAGTACAATTCCGGTCAAGTAACTTCTAGCACAGAGAGGCATTTTTAAAATGACTGACATGATCTCATGCCTAAATCTGTTCTTGCAAAATAAACTGAAAGAACATAATTAGAGTGAGGATGTATGGATAAACATTTGAAAGTGGAGTTGGAAATGCTGAGATAATGGAAGGTGGCTACTGATGCAGATCCATATTTCTCTCTTTTGTGTTTTCAATATTGTCTCTGATCATCACAAGATTATTAACAGGTTATGAAATAATCATGTCATACCTTAACCTTAATCATTTGCACAAGTGTCCATCATACATGGTGATCAAAGTCTATGAAAGGCATTCAAATAAGTGATAAACTGCTCTGACAACAGCTGTTAGAGGTCATGCATAGCAACCATGAATGGGAAGGATCACTGTGCTGGGATAGATTGTGGAGTGCACCAGCCCCCACCTCTTGGAAGAACAGAGCAAATCTTCAGCCTCTTGCTTCCCTTGCAAAGAACAGAGGTCTTCTGTGTCTTTCATTTTTTCTTCTTTTCATTGTGTCTGAATCAAATTGCATGCGTTGGTAACTTGGGATATTTTCTTCATGGCTATCAGAGTTACTCACTGAAGTAATTCATTAATACATTGCTGCTATATTTCAGATACTTTTGAAGAGGAAGATGCGGTTTCAACTGACCTTACTCATGTACAGAGTATTGAGCTTGTCCAGCCTCCTCATGCCAACCATCATGGAAACACTTTTGGTGGCCAGATCATGGCTTGGATGGAGACAGTGGCAAGTATTTCAGCAAGGTACTTTTCTACATCATAGTCTTTGCACATGGTTCTAAATGGATGTGATTTTAATATTAAGTGTTTCACAGGGATTTATTTTATGAAAAATACAGACCCAAAACTTTGTGGCTTTTCTTCCTTCTCAGATTGCAGGAGGTGTTTGAACTATTTATGTGGTACAGTTCCCACAGCGTGCCACACCGCTGTGGGAGTCAAATATTATTCTTCTTCCGTTACACACGCAGAATCTAAGGCAAAAGAGGCTGTGTTATCCTCCTGAGAATCGCTGCAGAAAGTCAGCATTGGAAATAGGAATAGAAGCCTGGCTTTCCTCTGGTTGGTGCAGTGTTTGAAAAGCAGAGTTAGTTGTTAAGTCAGGATAAAACTGATACTGACCCTGTATCAATTTATATCCAAAAATGAACAGCCTTCTAAATGTTAGTCTGCAGATCTTTATGCCAGAAGAAAGAATAAGTCAGAGAAGAAGAATTGGAAGAAACAGAATCTCCTTTGTTAGTGTGCACATAGAACGGATGCATAACCTTCAGCAAATCACTTAGTCTTTCGTTCTCTCTTTCGAGTCCCATGTTCTGTGGATTGTAATATTTTTACCAGTTTAAAGGGCTCTGACATCTTCAGGTAATGAGTGTGAAGTATTTTTGTGATTCTGCCTAGTATTACTTGACAGTCTGGCCTAGCCATAAAATCATTTAATTTCTCTTCCTCTGAAATCAAACGGTTGTTTTTTTCCCCTTCTTGTTCTTGGACGCTGCACAAAGCTTCTTTGTGAGCAACACTTGTGTTTCAGTTTGAACTCTCCTTGCATACCAAGTGACCTAATTCACTGCAGGGATGTTAGATATGTTCTCGCTTTTTAACTTTAATAATTAAATGACTTAGCCATTCATTATTCATATAGTTTTGATTTGTAGCCAGTAGTTGTACTGATAACAACAGATTTTCTGTAGTGGTTGGATAAACAACTTGCTTTAGTAACATTAGAATGCACTGACCTTACCCCAGTGTGTAATTTCACTGGCTTCAAAGGGACTGTTTCAGATTTTTGACATAATATGACCCAAAATATTTTCCCGTTTTCATTTGATAAATTTTACCTAGTGAGAGTCACATTTCTGTTTAAAAAGAGTAGGAAAACACCAGCAAATCAAGTACTGAAAAAATTTTCTTTGAAATAATGGATGTCAAACATGATTTGTCATGTTGACAATTTCAGGAATAATAGCCCATGACAGGGGCTTGTTGAAAACAGAGGTTTTGTAGTTTATGCTTGAGAAATAGCTAGTCTTGCTACAAACCTTTTGTGAGGCCTCTCACAATTAGACCTGACCTTTGAAGGTGCCACTTAAGAGTTGTTATGGCCACACACTTGGATGGAGGAATGGAAGAGGAGGGCTAACCCTTGACAAATAATTTTCTAAGGGCATTTTAAAGGTTACTCACTCTCCTTCTCCCCTCTTCGCTCCACCCTCGCTTTTTTTGGCTGGACAATAAATGAAAATCCTGCAGATAGCAATAAAGCTATTTGAATATTAGTAATATTAGTTGGAACTAGATATGTATTTTCTTATTTCTTACACTTGCAGTAAAAGCAATCAGGGCACAGTTTTGCAGAAAAAAAATGGCCTATTTAGGCCAAATTTCTGTTTTGTTCCTCTCTTATTTTCAAAAATATTGTGTTTGCATCTTTATAGTGAACAGTGTAAATAAGACCTCCATTTAGCATTTGAAATCAGAAGAGCAAGTTATTCTTAACGAAGTTACAAAGTCACTTGAGTGTATTAGTCTATTAAAAAGATGTACCAGTCAATTAATTAGCTACAGATAATGGTGTGCATTTAACCATACTGGTACATTAGTTTGCAGAGAGCAGTTGAGTTAGAAGCTAGGAATGCGACAAAGTTGTGTTTTCAAGTTTAAAAATTGCACAATGAAAAATCTATTCTCGGATGTGCATATGGGATTCTTACTGAGGAGTTTTGCACACATGCATGAGGACGGTGCGTGTTTCAAAATCTAAAAATAAATGGCATTATTATATGTTGTTCCCTATTCATATGATGCACAGAGATCTCAGTAAAGAGTAGAGCTTTGACTACATTTAGAACTCCTGAAGAAACCTGGTTTTTGCCCACTCTGGAGAGCTTGCAAACTAGATCCCAATTCCACAAATCCTTAAACTGTATCTGTACTGCAGATTTTTCTTCTGGAGCATCTGTGAAGGTCAGAGAAGTGTTGGGTTGTTGGAATTCCCTAGTGTACATGACACAGGACTGCAAAAATTTTCCTTTAGCAGTGTAGCTGGGTTTGATCAGGTGTGTATCTGTTTGTCCACTATACTGGTCCAAAGAGCAGCTTTGCTGGTGTGCTTATGGAAAGGGTGTTCACTTGGCACAGGCAATATTCTGTAGTAGCCCAGCAAAATTTTACCAGAGTGGCTACAGCCTATTTCACAAGCAGTTCAAAGAGATCCAGTAAGATCAGAACCCAGCTGAACCTGACTACGTGTAATTGAACACAGTACAAGGTCACATCTGAGATAAGAAAAGAAAGGTGAGTGGACACACTGTGCAGTTGGAACAACAAAGGGAATGGAATTACTAAGATTTTTGTGTTTGTAACACACTTTGAGATTTAGCCAACAGTTCTATGTTTCTGAATTGACGAGTGATCAGTTCAACATCTTTCTGTCCCTTTCTGGGTGCAAAGATGAGTTTCCCAGCTCAGCCCTGGCAGCAAACTGCACATAATTTAGTAAACCAGATAAAATTAAAAAAAAAAAAAAACAGCAAAAAACAGAACTATGCATTTGGCAGTTATATAAGTAGGTTTTTTTATTCTTATTTCATAGAACACTAGCAGAAAACATCTAACAACCAACAAAAACCCCCAGTATTCAAAACAATAGATAGATTGACATTACTTTGCTTGAATGCTGTTTGTGGTGCTCAACCTTTCTGCTCAGGTTTGTTTTAATTGTTTAAAGGCTTTATGATCTGGGATTTTTTACATACTGAGCAATACCCTACTCCCCATGCAGTTATATAGAAATTAATGAAGCTCTGTGAAAGTAAGCGGTTACTCTGTAGGTAAGGGATTCATGGTCTGGCTCCAAAAGAAGGTAATATCAAGCAGTGAGAATCAATTAGTTGCTGTTTGTAAAGTGTGTTGAAAATGAAACAGCATGACATAAGTGGTATTATTATGTTTGAAGCTCGAATTATATACTCTTGTAGCTGAACATGTTAACTGTATTTCAGTGGGTTATGGAATAAATCAATCTAATATTGTAATCTTCTAGGTTGTGCAAACCTTGTTGTTCTAATCACTACCCACTTCAAACCTAACAAAGGAGGCTCTTTAACACGACTGTATGTTTTGCTCTGTCTCTTTTGCTTTCTTTTTCAGCCGCCTTTGTCGTTCATATCCCATCTTGAAATCAGTCAATATGTTTAAATTCTGGGGACCATCCATCGTGGGTGACCGCCTTGTCTTCAATGCAATTGTGAACAATACATTTCAGAATAGGTAAAGCTCCTCATCTGCTTGTCTTCCTTGACTTCTCCAGCACCAGCTTAACTATGTGTTTCAGATTTCAGCTATCAGGAGTATTTGCATTATTGAATTAATTATTTTTCAGATGGAGCTTTGAGGCATATATTTATATCTATATGTCTGTCTATGTATGCTTTTTTAACTTTTCTCAGTGAAATGTTTAAAAAAATGTATCATCTGACTTTCACTCTTGATTTAAAGATCATTTGTAAGCAAATCCCAATCCTGCAAACTCAGACCATAAACATCACTCTGAAATTCAGGGATTTTCAAGGGATGAACTGGTTCTACAGCTTTGATTCTTCAGAAGTGCCCAGCTTGCTGCTGGGATCTTCCTAGCAGCCTCTTGGCCTCTGTTGGCAGATGCGGGTTCTATTTATTGCTAGTTACTGGCAAAATTCATGCTTTATTTTGTTTATTTCTTCCCACTGTTGGTTTAGGTGTATCCAGGGGTGAGTCTTTGCCAATTGCAGTTTGGAATAAATGGCTACAGCTCATGCTGAAATTTTGTCACTGTAAGCATGAAACATAGATTTTAACACACTGAACACCTGCTCTGGGAGTTTAGTGGTGTGGCTTCGACCAGTCTCGCACAGATCCTGTCTGCTCATGGTTACTCTCTCTTTCTCTCTCCTGTGCGTGCACTATCTCTTCTGCAGTTTTAGGGCTACTGTTGTGTTTGCCTCACAGAGAATGACTCTCCTCTCACTTTTGGCAAAGGGATAGCACCTCTCTGCTAGGCTGTTTCCCCATCTACAGAAATGGCGCTTTGAGCCAACAGACTCTAGTTCTGCCAGTGGTGTGACACAACTTATGTGGAGCCCTGTTCCAGCAGGAGGACATGTTCAGAAGTTGCAAGAGGTATAGCAAGACAAACCACAAGACGGCAGACTCTAAAGTCATTCTTCCTCCAGATTTTGTACATGGGACAAATGTTATCCTGGCATTGCTGTTTTATGGCTCTTTCCTTGGCAGGTGTATTTGGTCCCTGCAGGATGCTAGCAGGGCATGAATTACCTTCATACTATGTTTCTGCCGCATGTCAAATCTGTATAATCCTGCTCACTTTTGCTGTCTGTTCTCACAGTGTGCCTACTGGTGTCCATATTTTGCTACTTAGCTCAATTTTCGCTGTCTTTATTAATGCTACTTATCTAGTGCTACCTTTTATTTCATTTCTGAAAGGTGTCTCTCCAGACTGAGTAATTTATTTTGTGTGCCATAGAAGGGATTTGAGTCAGGCTTCCTGCACACGGGAGGGTGTACAGCTGCCCTTTTTAGTGTGCTGCTTCTGCATCACTGGTAGTAGTTGAATAATTAATCTAAACTTTTATTTCAGTGTGGAGGTTGGTGTCCGTGTTGAGGCTTATAACTGTGAAGAATGGATCAAGGACCAAGCACGGCACATTAACAGCGCATTTCTCATTTTTAACACTGTAAATGACAAAGGACAGCTGGTCAGCTTTCCCAGAATCAAACCTACTACAAAGGTCAGCTCTCATCCTCAGGACTAGGGTGGATGCATATGTGAGGTTACGTGGTCCAACCTAGCACACTGCATGTCACACAGACAGGCATTAGAACTTTGCTGGGAAAGCAAGGACTAAATGGGACTGTGCACGGAAATGCATCTTCTTGCAGAAGAGAAAACCTCTAAATGAAATATTTGCCTTTGAGTGAGAGATTTGTCATTGTTAAATTCAGTCATCCAAAACTGAGAGATGTAGTGGAAGGTAGTCATCGTTAGAAATTCTGTAGTTAGTTGATAGACAGGGAAGAAGAATCTGCTTTTTGCAGATCGTTACACATGTCTGTATCTATCTTGTGCAATCTTCTCTGACTGTATATGAAACTCCTAAGTGTTCAATGAATAAAGTTATTTTTATAAACCCTTAATGAAGATGAGAAGTAGAGTTAATAAAGAAGTCTGTAAGAATCAACTCCCATGACATGAGTGGACTTTCTAGTTCCTTTGACATGGAGATCTCAGCATGTGTTTCCCTGAAAGTGGAAACAAATGTGGGAAAATTAGTATGTGCTTAAGGTAGGTTAAAGTTTAGGTGATCGTTTGACTGAAAGTGACAGCTGGTACAGCAGTGCTCTACAAAACAGGTAATAGATGCCTTCAACAAGTGCTATGTAGTCCTTGGTTTAAATAAGGCTGAGATGCACTAATCTGGAAATTCTTATTCCAGAAGCTACATGTTATCTATTAAAAGCAGAGAAAAATAAGCTTTTTCTGAAGTGGCATATCCTTCAAGATAACAAGTCCTGTTGACCTTTAATGCAGTTTGGTGTGGTATATGCTCTTGGGTCACTTCTATGCTTAAAAAACAAAAATCCATCCTGGCAGAGTAATAATAGGGGAAGGAAAGACCTGCCATCTTGAAGGACAGATCACATCTGTTTGCACTGTGCTTGCTCTGTGTCCCAGATCCATGTGCTCAAAAACAGGAGTTCTTCGTGCTTCCTTCCTGCTTTAAATATCAGATGATGAACTGGATTCATAGTTTATTTGGTGGGTGCCACATTTAAAAAGAACAGAATGTGTGTGGTGCACTGCCCAGCTGCCACTGGTTTAGAACCAAAAAGTGCTAGGAGTATGCTAGTGTGATAAAACTTTTTAATTGAACTGGTTTTGCAAACTTAAGGGAATACTGTCAAAAGTAAAATACTGACCCAGATTCATTTGGGGAAAGGTACAGAATACAATTCTTTATTTATTTGTAATACATCTCTGGCATTTGTCCATCTGTAAGAAATAGTGTTTAGTTGACTTTTTTTAGAGTGTGTCCTAAAATAATCAGATGTGTTACTGTCTGGTTTACTTTCTATAAAGGACGGTATAAGGCGATACCATGGAGCTATTGCCCGAAGGAGAATTCGACTAGCCAGGTATAGATACAAGGAGAACTTGATTCTGAAAACTTAATTTTCTAATGTATCCTCTAAATAGTGATAATTTGCTAAGTAGTCAAAGTCTCCCCAAATGTAACTGTTACGTTTCTTAACTTTCCAAATAATTTTGCCCAAGTTGCATTGAAATTATTGGAGGCTACTCATCTCAAAAATACTATATTCTCTAGGTTATTTTGTTTCCCTATCTTTCTTGGGAAGAAAAAGGAGTTACTGCAAACCTGTCTTGCAGCTGAAAATTGTTAAAATATCTGTAAGGTATTTAGATGACACTTAACCCTATAGCAGTGATTGTTTCTAACATATATAGAAGAAAGTGTAAAGAAGCAATTCATGCTATTATTTTTCTTTTGAACTTTGTTTTAGAAAATGTATGCTATCTGCTAAAGAAGACAAACCTTCTGATCCCTGGGAGAGAAGCAACCAGGTAATCTGTAGATTGTGTCCTATTGTATGCCTGCATAAAATGGTGAATTTTTACACTTTTTGGGTGTGTAGAACAGCTGTACAAACTGTATCCAGAGTGGACCCTCTGTACTGAAGTGTTACGATAGTAATGGACAAATGGATAAATGTGTAATAAGAGGAACCTTTTTTTTTTCTTCTGAGAAAAAGGAGTAGATGCTTCACAATTGGTTTAAGTTTCATACGAAACAAAGAATGTCTTTAAGATAGAATCTTTTAAGAAGTGGTCCCTTAAGCAGCCGAGCTATAAGGTCTCTAGCAGCTTCATATCTCAGTGTCCCCAGGTTTTCAAAAGCTGAATTCTCCTGTAGAGGAACTAGTTTTTTTGCCTCTATCCAGCCACAGACTTTCTCAAAAATTGTTAGCAGGGGACCATTTAGTAAATGCTAAAAGTTGAGGGAGAGACATGGCAATACTAACAGAGAGATGAGCAGTGAAGTAACATAGACTTTGCTTCTGTGGGAAACAGAGGTGAAAACACATGTTCATTCCTAGACACCCTGCATCAGGTGGTACGTGTTTCTGGCTTGGACGTGCTAGGCTATAGAATGTGCCTGTGTCATGAAATGAATAGTGCTTAACTTCAATTTAGGTCTGTTTATACGCACCCTAAATGTCGTTTCAGTGTTGAATTTCTATGGTTAAATTTTCATTGCATTTAAGATTTCAGTGGCTCCCAGAAATTTTACCGGGTCTTTTTCGATTACGTGAAAAAAAAAAAATAGTTGAGAACTATAACATAGAAAGTGATTTGCTGTTAACAGTGGCATCTCCATTGTTTGAAACGGCATTTCTTTTCTGCAAAACAATAAATATAAATATGCATACAATGATAAAAATGGATTACTTAGATTTCTTCAATATTAAATTAAAACCTATCATTAAGACTCTAAAGCTGTATTCTCTTGGTTCAGTGCTTAAATGAGAACTCCATCCACTGTAGTCAAGCATAAATAATGAATATATTTGCACTTTTTCTGCTCTGAGCCTGCTGTGTAAAGCAATTGCGAAGATAGACCACAGCTTGATAGCCATGAAGAGGTTAATTTTCTAGTAGATATTAATTACTTGGGAGGAAGATGGATAAAGCCATTAATTTAGTGGTCTGAGAGGTCACCTGTCTAATCTCTCTGGCGGTCAGTTTTTCTGCACTGCTTTATAATTTGAGAAGACCAAAGTAGTATTTGTTGTTGTTTAATTAGGGTTGTTTTGCCAACAGCCATGTGAGCACATAAACTAGCTATTTAAAATATCTAATTCAGAAACTACTGGACTGTGTTTTCTGGAAGGAAGACACTTATAGGAAAAATACACGTTTGTTTGCGATTGAGGAGTAATGATAGAAAAAGAGCATCTCATTTCTGCAATGTTCAGTGAAATGTACCTTACCACTTCATTTTCAGAAATGTATCTTACGTTTCAGGCGTATGTGAGTTACAGCAATGTAGCTGCACTGACACACCTAGCAGCAAAGCCAGGATGGGAAATAACCAGTACACTGGATGATGTAAGTGCAGAATTGTGGAATAGCTACATAGCTGCTTTAGTTACATTTCACCATAAGAGGTGGGTGGAGAAAACCAACATGTAACATTTGTAAATAAATACATTGGCTTGGCAGTGTTTAGTTTTACTGAGGCTAGGGTTGAAAACCAAAACTCCCAAGAGTTTCCCTGAAATGTTGCAAAGCAACCTCTTACTGTCCAGAGTGCTCTGCAACCTGAAGTTCCACAGAGTTCTAAGATTGTCTGAATGGCTGGTGAACATAGGCCTTGGAATCCCAGAAGGGCAGACTTGCCAGCAACTGATCAGTTGTGCTTGTTGAACAACACCCAGGAGGGTGTAAAAGCACACATACCTCACCTGTGTGAGGCATTTTCTTTGACACAAGTGATGTGCTGCTGTGGTTTTGCCAAATTGTTTGATTCCAGTGAAACACCAAATGTGGACATCTTTGTATAGGCAGTGCTGTTGATGATCTGTAGGGCTTCTGTTGTCACTGTGATAAGCAAAAGGTGTGCAGCAGTCTGTGATACACTGCCTTTAAGAGCTTTGCAGCATGGGAGATGTTTCTAAGTAGCAGGCATTATCTTGTGATAGTTCCAAGTCGACACTGCCCAGTCAGCAGGTGGCAGCAATTTATGTACCGTATTTTTCAGTCTCTGTTTTCTCAGAAGACCACTTGACTCTTTTTCTATGCATGTTTTTCATAGAATCGTAGAATCATAAATAGTTTGGATTGGAAGGGACCTTTAAAGGCCATCCAGTCCAACCCCCCTGCAAGGAGCAGGGACATCTCCAACCACATCAGGTTGCTCAGAGCCTCATCCAGCCTGGCCTTGAATGTTTCCAGGGATGGGGCATCCACCACCTCTCTGGGCAACCTGTTCCAGTGTTGCACCACTCTCAGTGTAAAAAATGTTTTCCTAATACCTAATCTGAATCTACCTCTCTCTATTTTAAAACTGGTACCCCTCATCCTATCACAACAGGCCCTGCTGAACAGCCTCTCCCCATCTTTCCTGCAGCCCCCTTGAGGTACTGGAAGGCCGCTATCAGGTCTCCCCAGAGCCTCCTCTTCTCCAGGCTGAACAGCCCCAACTCTTTCAGCCTGTCCTCATAGGAGAGGTGCTCCAGCCCTCTCAGCATCTTCCTGGCCTCCTCTGGACCTTCTCCAACTGGTCCATGTCCTTCTTATCTTGGGGTCTCCAGAACTGGACACAGTACTCCAGGTGGGGTCTCACCAGGGCAGAGTAGAGGGAGAGAATCACCTCCCTCGACCTGCTGGCCACGCTCCTCTTGATGCAGCCCAGGATGCAGTTGGCCTTCTGGGCCGCAAGGGCGCATTGCCGGCTCATGTTGAGCTTCTCGTCCACCATCACTCCCAAGTCCTTCTCCTCAGGGCTGCTCTCGATCCATTCTCCGCCCAGCCTGGATTTGTGCCTGGGATTGCCACGACCCAGGTGCAGGACCTCGCACTTGGCCTTGCACTTTCCTTTCTTTCTGCCCTTTTTCTGTTAAAAGATTACAAAAGCCTGGAAGCAAAGCACCTCTCTGTTCATCGATGAGTGTTACAAGCGCAAAGTCAGTAAGGAATCTTGTGTAAGTCAGTTTTAAGATAGGAAGATGCAGTTAAGAAAACCCAGTTTTAACCTAGTTACAGTACATGTTTTCCAAAGGTTGGTTTTCTGAAATACTGTTACTGACTGGCAGATAACTCTAAGATCATGTAGATTCAGAGATGTTTTGAGACAAGAAAAAACTGTTACAATCTTTTAGTCTGACCTGTACGTCAAAGGCCATGAAACTTCACTTGCATCTAGTCAATAAGCTACTTGAGTAAAAGCATATATAAATCACAAGGAATTCCAGTGACAGCAAATCTGCCAGTTCTTTGTGTAGGTTGTCCCAGTGGTTAACAACTTTCAGTAAACACTGTTGTGCCAATTAAATGACAGACAGCTCTCGTGCTGGAAAAAGCAAGCTTGAACAATCAGACTGAAACACTGAGCATTATTTTCAAGCCTCTGCTAAGACTGTGTTATTATCCTTGTGAAACTTACTTCTGCATCCACTGGGACTGCCACAATCTCAGTTTCTTTCTTAACACTGAATGCTTGAAATCTGTAATAGAACCAGCGTCAAATATTATGAAGAAATTACTTCATACAAAAAAAATAAAAAAAAAACATGCACATTCTGGATGACATTTTAAACAACATGATGTTACTTCTTTCTCTCAGCAAGCCACCAGGTACTTTCCAGTATTACTGGAGTGTACCTCTCCTCTTTTTGGACATCTTAAAATAATGTTGATGGTAAGATCTGTCTCTAAGACACTTAGGCCTTATCTGGTGGAAAATCTTGAGTAGCTTTCTCTAGCTGTTCTTTCATCTGATTGAAGTAGCCATCTTAACTCCAGCAAAATCTCAGGCAGGATTTAGGATGCAGATCACGCTGATGCTGTCAGTGGATGGAGAGCAGCCATCCATTCCCATTGTTCTAGACATTTCTGCATAATCTGGCATTATAAGTCATTAGATGTTCCTTAAAGAAGTGGCAGGGATCCAGAGTAGCCCACTACTTTTTTTTTTTTTTGGAAGGATGTATGCAGGCAAACTATAGGCCACTTCAATTGTTGTGTACAATTTACTCCATAAGTCTTCTTTCTTATTTGGCATCTACTTGAAGGCACGAGGTAGACTGCTGACAAAGTGTGGATGTCAGCAGTAGGCAGAGGGTACACTTGTGCCCATATATGACTCTATGCTTACCTCTAAATTTACCCAATAGGTGGGTTAGGTTTTCTCTTTGCAAAGAAACTGAGAATGAAACCTATTCTGGACTTTACTTAGACAGCTCCTGCAGTCAAATGTAGATGTGTGCTTGAGTTTCTAAATGCTGGTACAGATGCAGCTTCAAGGAAAGCTTTCTGCTAGCTCCAGTTAATGAAACTTACTGTCTCAGCAAATTCTAGTTTGATTCACTTGTCGCTGTTTCATGCTCACTTTTGCCACTTTTGCAAACGAGCACAAGGGAGTATCCCTTAGGAAACTGTATGTAGTTCACAACATTGCATCATCTTTCCTTAAACACTGCAGGCCACCAAACACTTATCACACTGTTCTTCTGTTCTCTGCTCTCATGTACCAGGTCTTGATCCCTCTATTTAGGGTATACAGCAATGTAGGCACAGCACAACTACTTAACCTTCTCTGATAAACACAATTAGCAGCATCTGCACTAAACAGTTCTCTTCAGCATCAGTGAAATGGTTTATTGGGGAGAGGCTGAAAGAACAAATAGTAGGAATCAAGTAGAAGGATCATCTCTCTGCCTGAAGGCAGCCATCCTATAGAAGGAGACTGTCAAAGACATTAGACTGAACTGTGTTTTGGGATGAAATATTCTAGTAGGTAAGTTTTGCAAAGCAGCATGTGCTTCTTTATATGCAGAGGATTTGTTCCCTTTTCCCTGGAACTAAAATGACCCCAAGTTGATTGATAGTTTTTGAAGGTAGAAAGTGGCACTGTGAGCTCTTTGACACAGAGCCACCAGACTTGTAGGCCTGTAGTAATAATCTAGCCTTGCCAACGTACACTTAGCAGAGAGATGTTTTTAACAGCTGCGACTCCTACTTTGTTTTGTGATTTTCCAAGTCTAGAAGACTCCTAAGACATGATTTCTCCTCTGTGCCTTAGAGGAATATTGATCCATACATCTTGTAGCTGGTTTCTAAAGCTCTTAGGCCTTCTATTTTGCCCCAGACTTTATTTCAGAAAGATGCTTGCTGGATTATGCTAAGGTTTTTTTTCCTATTCCAAAACATGAAAATAGAAAACATACAAAATCTGGCTTGTTGCACAAATGCTCCATAAGCCAAAAGATGGTTAATTTTTTAGATAGCAAAAAAAAGAGCTACAGAGACGATGAAGCTCATGAATTTTGTATCACTTGGAAATGAAAATCTGTTAAAACTTTAAAGGATTTGAGAAGCAAATTAGCATATCAGATTAAAATTTGGGAATAAAGTCCACTAATTCTAAGCACTCTCTTGTACTCATCTTCTGCCATTATGCAGGGTTTATTGAAGAGGCCAAGCCCCTCTTTTGCAAGGATTGTGTATATATTGTTATGTGCAGGTTATTCCTTTTGAATTCTCTATGTTACAGTTCAGGCCTACAACTGGATACAGACTCAAAATAATCAAGACAAGACAACTGCAAGTGTGGGACAAGAGTAGCAAAAATATGTTTTGAAATAATTTTTCAGTAGATTGTTAACTCTGGGTGTTCTGCTTCTCAGTGAAGAACAGGGGGTTAAAAAAAGGTATTTTAGAAAGAGAAATGTCAAGTCACTTTAGGGGAAGGGGACATAGGCCAATG
The DNA here is from genome assembly GCA_009806455.1 of Tetrax tetrax. Classification (NCBI taxonomy): domain Eukaryota; kingdom Metazoa; phylum Chordata; class Aves; order Otidiformes; family Otididae; genus Tetrax; species Tetrax tetrax. The sequence continues at coordinate 231,929 of WHYT01016266.1, forward strand.
TGTAACTGATTTGCATGGACAAAGGGAGCTGAGTAGTTAAACTCATTATAAGTTAAACTTATACATTGAAATAACTCAAATTTTTCCAAGGTCTGTGCAGTGTATTTGATTTTACCTTGTGCTGTATTTTAATGTAAAACTAAGCTTGAATACTCATCTGCCTTTCATCTGTCAGAGGTCATTTCATATGTACTCCTGAGAAAATCTGCTTAAGACCTATATGTATAATATTTATAAGTATTAAAATATCTGTAGTAATCATTCTTTGGTTTTAATCTATTACTCACTTTTTTCAGATAAAAATATGGACTCATGAGGAGGGTGATTTGTTGTCACTTAAAATAGAAATGCAAGTGAAGATTTCATCATATCTAGCTTTCTCCCTTTTGTCTGACTTCACATTCCGCCAACAATGGGACAAACATTTCTTGTAAGAACTTTTTAAGACTGTTGAATCCACTTACAACTAACCTTTTCTGATACAAATATTTTTTGAGATGTTGACACCTCTCTACCTAATTAAGAATAAATTGCTGTAAGAAGTTGACATTAAAGATTCATTAGTCAAAGTATGGATTTTTTTTTTTATCTTAAAAATAAAATTTAATTTCTCCTAAGTCTGATTTAAAAATGTGTTTTCCCTGGACTGTCAAAAGGGAGAGCTGGGACAGAGGTTACCCTTTTCTAAAATGTACAAAATTCCATACCTAAACAAACGTATGTTGAAAGGGTTAATTTGAGTAGGTTGCATGTAACTTGAGGTTGTTTTATTGTGTGTGCTCTGTATAAGAAGTGAGGCAAAGCTGTGAACTCCATGTTTGTGTTCAGGACACTGATGCTCAGCTTCATCATGCAGTCCAAAATGAGCAATCAAGAAATGTAGGTCTTCAAAATGGACATTTTAAGAAAAGTGATCTGAATTTGAGTGGGTTTCAGAATTGCAGTAAAAGGTGTTTGGGTTTTTTAATTTACCTTACATGTTGTAGAATAATGATTACAGACACTTTAATCAATATGATACTGATTTGATTTGGTGAATGTTCTCGTAAAGGAGAAGCTTTTTCAGTTAGTCATTCTATCCAGAAAGATTTTTATCAGAGAGTGCAAGTGGAAGCTTAGGGATATTTGAAAATTTACAATCTCTGCTGAATTTATGGCTTTTTACAAATGAAATCTGAAGAAATAGTATATTGTTTTCCCGTATCTACAGCCAAAAATCTCAGATTTCTTGTGACTACCATGAAGTCTGATTGACTGGTCAAAGTGACATATCAGCTTAGCAGTCTTATTGCTGAGGTAGTAGAAACTGAAATTAAATAAATCAATTACTGCTAGTGTAAAGGAAAATTATGACTTTTTTTTTTTGTCATGAAAACTCAGAGACAGTGATCATTACTTCCAAGACAGTGAAAGACTCTGTCCTACTCAGGTGGCTTCATCAGAACGGAGTAGAACTCAACTTTGAATAAAATTTTATAAATGTTTCCTGACTGTCTTTCCTCTGGCATGCCAGATGGACAATGTTTGGTCATTCAGCAGGTATTATGGCATGCAAGCTAATGTCATTCCAAAGAGGAATCAACAGTACACAAAGTATATGCTTTTAAGAAATTGCTAGAGCAACTTGCAGTACTTTTTAACAATTTTGTGGGACAGAGAGGTGGTGTCAGATGAGGTGTTGCAGAAAACCTCAATTTTTCATTATCTATTCTTCTCAGTTCCTTGCTGACTGAACATGAAAAGCATAGGCTTATTGCTAGGAGGGAAATATATTTTTGTAGTCTTTTTTCATTAAGAGATGCTATTTTTATTTATTGCATACATCAGGGTCTGCATGTGTGTGTTAAATATATTTGCAGAACTTGTGAGGTCCTACAGGCTGTGAATGAAGATGAGAAAATATATTATGTTACATCTCCACCCATGACTGGCCACAAACCCAGAGACTTTGTGATTCTTGTGTCTCAAAGGCAACCCTGTAAGCCAAGGTGAGTATGCAATTTCAAGTTTAACTGTGAGCACTTTGGAGCCAGTTTTGGTTACTGTTGACCTTTATCTGGACTTGTCATTGAGTGATAAAGATGGTATTTTATTTTTTAAGAGATTAGATTAGTAGCTGATTTTAAATACAATATGTTGATGCCTGAGTTTGCACAAGCAGATTTGTTTTGCAACATGAAGGTGCGATGAAGTAAATTCAGAACAACACAGATATGTAGTGTAGTCCAGTGTTGCTTCTTTGATAGTGGCTCTTTGGGAGCGGTCTATCGTGAAGGAAAACAGACTGGAATTCCAAACAGGCAATTTGGAAAAAAAACATGTCCTAAAGGGCCTGTCATTGTGCTGAAGCATGCAACTAGGAGTTTTGTCTGTTTGTTTTAAGCAACTTTGTAGTCCCATTTAATGTAATTCTGGAGATGTTCTTGTTCAAGGAAGTGCTTGGCTTTTCTTGAAACCTCTGTATGACACATTTATTTTATCTGTAAATTTTCCTGATGAATTCGGTTTAAAAAGTCTCTTAATCAGTTTAACATACATTGATTTTTTTCCATTACATTTCCTTTTATTCTTGCGTAATGAAACATAGATAAATGGGACCATTTGGTGTATCTTATCATTCTTTATTCTCAATTTCTTTTCTTATTTTCAGTAATTCTTCATCTTATCAGAACATTTCTTCTAAAAGGCAGTGTTCTATACTGGGCTTGCTTTTTTTTCCCCTGACATCTGGGAACTGAATCATGTCTAACTTGCTGGGGCCCTTAATCAGGGTTGCTCTTAGGCCATGATTCATGGAGGGTGGGTTGTGGAGAGCAAGTTAAAAAAAAGGGAACTCTCATATGTGGGCGATTGTTCTGTGGCTTTCCACAGAAGTTGTCTTCGTTAGAGTCTGTGACAAAGCCTTAATGAGACTAAAGATAGCTGAGTCTTTTAACATATATCTTTAAACACACAAGAGCTTGTTTGCCTTCATATGAAAATGGCATATTTGGTATTTGTGTAGTCATTTACATGTGTCTTTGTTGAAGAAATGTTTGATTCTTCCCCTTGCCCTACAGTGAACCCTACATAGTAGCTGTGAAGTCAGTTACCCTCACGTCTATGCCGCCTTCTCCAGAATACTGCAGAAGTGAAATCCTCTGTGCTGGGTTCCAGATCTACAGTGACAGCAACAGCTCCTGTACAGTGAGTAGCTCTGCTGACCTCAGCTGCGTCTGCTTTTCTGTAGTATCATATCTGCATATAATCTCATTTGAGCTGATTATCTAGAACAGGAACAGAACAACAACAAAAAAATGAGCAAGTTTACCCCCAAGTGGAATCTGTCTTGCCCAGTTCTGGCCAATATGAACATTGGTAAGGAAGTGTAAACTCACTGGAGACGGCCGGGCGCCTCCAGAGAGTCTTTCATTCAATCCTAAAACACACTTCTAGAAGGTGTGCATTAAACTGGTCTCCGGTGGTGTCCATCTCTTTTCACTGACTGCAGAGGAAATATCCAAGGAATTAGGTCAGGTTAAACACTTTAACTTTCGTACGTCAAAAACTATGCAGTCTAAATCTCATCTCCGGACCAATTACAATGTTCCTCTTTTGTTCCTTTCCATGGGAAGGCTGTAACTTTTTCATTTAAGAAAATGTATTTCTGAAAACATTCAGCAGCTCTCGGTGGCGGGGATTCTTTTTTGCCGGCAGCAGCTTTGTTCGTAAAGCACGTACATTTAACAAGTTACACATCGTGTTTCTTGCTGCACTGCTGTATACATTTACCTGCATGTGAGGATCTGGCAGGAGTGAGGATGCTGAGGTCACTAGAGTACTGTAAAAAAGGCATGCTCTTTTTGCTATTTATTGCCTTCAGCACTACATGTTTGTATTTACATCCATAAAAACTTTGATACTCATCTGGGCTCTGCAAAAAATGGCTAACTATTGCAATCCATAGGCTTTTTGTTTCATTTATTTTTGTTTAAACAGGTGTGTTACTTCAATCAAGTGACATCAGGTGTTATGCCTTACTTAGCTGCCAATCTTACTGGCTCATCAAAATCCATTGAAGACACTGCTTTGGAATGTATAAAGTTCTTGGAGCTGAAAGGCAGCAAGTACTGAAATTAAAAATGGATTTCTGAAGAGATCTCTAAAGATTGTCAAGCAGTACTGGTTTAAATTCCTGCATTCATGTTGATAATTTTTCTACAGGTTACTTACATTAGATCATGTACCCAGTATTGGGCTTGAGCCCAATAATATCTAGTAAAAGCATTTTCTATCAAATTAAGATTAAGCCTTAGGCTCTAAATTAAAATTTTAATTTTAAAAAGATTAAGGGACAGATTTTGCTTTTGATTGCATTAATAACTTTTATATAAATGGCGGCAGAATTTGGCTCAGTAGAACTGTAGCTCATGAGACTATTTCACTGTTTTAATGTTCTATTGATCATAATGGCATCCAGCCAGTTTTAAATCAGTAATTACCACCCTGTCTAATTTGCAGAGAAGTGGTGCTACTAAGTAGCTTATCCAGTGCTCTAACCTGGTTGTCCAGATTCTTGCACACCCATTGTACAGAGATTACAGCCCGTGTAAGTAGTGTTTGCTAACATTTGTACTTTATCTGTTAATACTTGTAGTTTATCTGTGACTTCCAATAAATTATTGTTTCTGAGGTTACAAATCCATCATAAATTTTATTATGGTATCTCTGGAATGGCTTCAGACATCGTTCCAGACAGACAGCTTTGTAGTGATGATGGGGACTGCTGGCCTCTAACAGAACTGCCATGACCTCCAGCTGGCAAGTTCTATGCGAGACTGTTCTGCTAGCATTGAGTAAATGCAGAACAGCAAGACTCTTGGATACACTCCCTCACCCATGAAAAGGGAGAATGGCTTCAGAGGTTTTATTGTGGTGCGTCTACTTTGTTTCTGCTCTTATTTTTTCTCAAAAGAGCCTTGTTCAAAAAAATGAGTGTGATCATCAGCAGTTAGATTGTAACATGAACGCGGGGGTGTTAAGAGAATCAAAGCATGTGAACTGTAGCAGTGCCCTTTTATCTTACTGTAGTCTCATAATTGGGAGAGAGCTGTAGGAGTCTGGTTCAGTTCCCACTTAGGTAAATATATCTTCAATTTAACAAAATCAAAGCTTTCATCAGTGCTTTATAGGTTTCAGCATGCCTGCACGTTTTGCATATTGCATGTCTACCAAACGCAGCATAAGAGGCGCCGACCGGCATCCTGGAAGCCCTCTGAGTATGCGAGCACAGTGAGTCGCCTGGCCTCTCCAGAAGCTGGGGTACAGCCGTGCATGGTCCCAAAGCATCCGTGAAATCAGCAGCTGGAATCTACGTCTGGCGAAGGCTGGCCACCGTATGCCATGCAGCACTCGTAATGAAAAAAATTAAAGCAGGTCTTTGGCTCTGGAGGAGAGTCTACACATCCTGATTGTGGATTGTCGCTTTTATCAGGCAAGTAAGACGCAATACCTCAGTCCAGGGAGCGAGGGCGGCAGCCTCAGGGCAGCCTCCTCCAGAGCACAAAAACCACCCTGGCCTGGCTGGTAATGGAAGGGTCCAGGCCCCCTCCGTGGACCAGGCCAGCTCCCCAAGGCCTGCCCAGATTTGTGTGCAGATGATGGCAGACGAGCTCTTGAGAGGGCAATAAGTCTCCGTGGTCCCAATTTTTAGTGAGCAGAGACACCTAATGTTCAGCTCTGAATACATGCATGACACAACACGTCAGGGAGAAAGAGCTCAAACGCTGTCTGCACCAAGCATTTCTTACCACCTTTTGGGTGGCAGCACAGTTTGTAACTTGCCTTTGCAGACACTTATACACAGAACTCAGCTGTGGGGGCTCCCACAACAGCTATCTGGAGAACATTATTTGGCATTTTTGAAATATTAACGTTTTGCCCAGCTTATGCCTCCATGAAAGGTTCTGCTTTCTGCCCCCAACAGTGAGACCTTGGCCAGTCTAGTGCAAAGCTGGGCCATGTTCTGGATGCAGCACGTCTTTGGGGGTGCATCTTTTTGACATAAACCAAGGAGTGTGTTTTACCAACATCTGTGCAACTGTTAGACAAAGAGATTCAAGTTTCCAGCACACAAACTTTGCTTAAACTAATTATTTGCTTAACTTTTAAATTTATTTGTAGGTACAATGCAGCACCTTTTACAGCTGCTTTCAAGTAGCTTTCTTAAACTGCACCTACCTTTGTTAAATCACCTAAAGATGAGTGGGTGCGTTGAACATGTGGTTTTTCCCAGCAGTTACTGAAGACTGCAAACTGGCACAGCTGTTCTAGAGAGCATAGTGCAAGCCTCATTTTGCTCAGCTGTCACTGCAGCAGAGGACAAGAGGGAGGTGTACGTGCCTCCAGCCCCATGCAAGGACATGCTGTGTGTGATCACCTGGAAACAGCTGCTGCCTTCATACGGAAGTTCTCACACGGACCGTACCTGTGATTTTCTAGGTTTGAAGAAGTCAGTTATTTCTTTTTGGGGGACAGTGACAGAGCAGCAGTCAGGTGTAGGAGACTGACAAGTGTTTTTACAGTGCAAGACAGATCAAAGCAACAGGTATGAAACTCCAGGTTGTCTTACGCAGTGATGGTGGCCTGGCTTAGTGACCTCCAGAGGAGCACAAGGAGGGCCGCATCACTGCACTGAAGCGCCAGCTGGGCACAGAAGGCAGGCAAGCTGGGTACTACCGTGCCCTGCTTGTGCCCCACCATTTTGAGAACAAAGGTTAATCCATCGCTTGTTGCGGGATTTCTTTTGCCACAACTGCCATCTCAGTTATCCTCTTTCTAACATCCTTTTCTCCCAGCAGAAGTGACAGTGATCAGCTGTGGGAAGGGAACCGTGAATTTTCTTTTTCTCAAAGTTAGGTGTTCTGCACCATGAAACTTACCAGTCTGCCAAAGGGATGCTTCTGCCTCACCATGCAGTAGCACAAAGGGGTGGCCACGTCTTACTCAGAACCGTGGTCCCGCAGCAGCCGTGGTCCACAGCAGCCGTCTCCTCGGGAGGAGAGGCTGCGCTCTGACACCACAGCGTGCACACCAGGCTGTCTAGGCCAAGCCCTTACCTGGCAAGTACTGGTACCAGTAGGAAAGTCACAGTGCCTGGCCTCAAGTTCCTACAGGTAAAAATATCTTACAGTATCAAGGAGTTTTTAATGACAGGAAATTATCTAAAATGTTGCTTTTTAAACAATACTTATTCACATAATAGAAACACTCTTTTAAGCTGGGATAAATGTGGGTTGCAAAATGTCCACATTAAGGTGGTACTGCTTTGAATATTAATCAAATATTTAATTAAAACTCTGTAATTAATCCTTGATTTCATCCACATACACTCTTCCCCTTTTAAATGTGTGCTCTGATTATTAATTGAATGCCCTACCTTTGTTGACTTACATGTCTTTGCATCCAGAATCGAAAAACCTAAAATAAGATCTCTAACTATTGCATTCTTTAGCAGTGTTTTATTAAAAATAATCAACAGGTACAAATATAAAATATACTCACACAATTAAATTATTGTATTTGTTTTTTGGTGTAAGAAAAGGACGTTCCAAACCCACGGTTTCAGTGGCTGGTCCTACACACCTCAAAATGCCGTCCTGAGCCCCAGTTTGCTATCTGGTGTTCCTCCTTCGCTCTCACCAAGACAAAGTATCGACCATCAGGACACAAAGGCGAATGAATTCTTTAGAAGCAGTAGCTTTACCACTGTGTGTACTTTTTCTTCAAGCGCCATTGCTTATTACCGCGTAACACATGCTGAAGTTTTTAGAAGGCACATTTAAGATTTTTTGGGGCACGGAAGTACCGTATTTGTCCAACAGCAAGCAGAGCTGCAGCAGAGGATGCAGACGCCTGATGTTACACGGCCATGCGACAGCACAGGCGAGCGCTGCGCAAAGATCTGGCACGGCACGTGCCCATGCTGCCCAGAACTGCGTCCAGGTGCTGGTGCAAAATAAAGTGCCGCAGGTAAGACGAGCTCGAGGCGCGCCTCTCCAGTGCATTGTGCTTCCTCGTTCATCGGAGGCGAGATGACTAGACAGCAGTGAAAGCCTACCACCGCTGGCGGCGCAGGCTGAATTACTATGGTGTTTTTGAGTTGGTTTTGTAACTTTAAAAAATACTATCAGTTTTTCTAAGGCTGCAGTCTCCATTTAAAAATAAATAAATCTGCCATGAGGCAGGTATGTGTAATACAAAGCAAAGTTTACTCCCAACTCACCAAGGGATAGAAACACTGAGGATTTCTGAGCGCTTTCCTTGGAAAAAAAAAATGAAACTAAGCAAGCTGCTCACTAGGTCTCCAACTTTCTTCGGGTGTGTTTCACCACGGATATCAGAGGGAGGGAATGATTCTGTTTCTATCACTGAACAAATACTCAAACAATCCAACGTGCATAAACACCACGCATTTAGCTGAGTAGTAGCACCCCCAAGCTCTACAGCCTGTAGGGTTTACCTGATAACTTCAGGACACAACTGCTCAAGCAACATACGAAGCAAGAAATCATTCTTTCTGAAAAAAGGCAAAACCAAACCAGAACCCAACAACAGTCTTTAGAAAATGCACACAATGCCTTTGAGAAAGATGTAGAAATACTCCTAATAAGATCAGCATGACGGCATTCATGTCCAATACATAAAAGCAGCACTATTAAGGTAACAATGCTGACCACCGAAATCCAGTGGTCACAGATCCCCATCATAAAATGCACAGACCCTGTCTGGTTACGGCAAGGAGACCCCTGACAGGAGAAGCAGCCAGCTTCCCTCTTCAGAGAGCTGGCAGTGGGAAGGAACATAATTCAGAGAAGGCTGTATTATGGCAGAGATGTATAAAAATAAATTACCCACTTGCTGCATTTCTGTTGTCCGCAGCTTTTCAGTAAACTAGGTGAGGCTGGGAGGAAAAATGAATGGGAGAAAAAAAAAAAAGCAGCAGTCTGCTTGATTTTCTGGAACCTGCAATCCACACTGTGCAGTCACTACTCTGGAGTAACACAGTGCAGGCTAACTGTGGTTTAGAGCCAAGAAAGGCCTTCAAAAAGTAACAACTTTGGGTACTTTCACTTTTGGTTTTTGCAGTTTAGGTGCTTCTGTAATTTCTTCATAGTCTGCGCTCATTCCAACGGCCCATCGCCCAACCGTAACCTGATCTGTGGAGTGAGAGACAAGAGATCACAGCAAGGCTAAGCACTGCCATTACATCAAACCTTCACATCTGAGGCAGATTTGGCTTCCAAAGGCCTGTCATTGGTTCACCAAAGATCAGTTTAGTCCTAGCTCTGAAGCCAGCTCTCTTTATACTTTTTTTTTTTTTAATTGTGTTTTGTAAACGCCTTTTCTTCCCCCACACAAGGTTCATGGTCAAGGTTCCTGTTTGACCATCCAAAGAAACACTCAAAGAGTACGATGACGATAAGCTAACTCTCTCCTAAGTCCTAGTAACTCTTAGGATGAAAACTGCAGGGTACATCAAGCAAAAACTAAATTTGAAGAGGCACAATAGAGCAAAATTTACATTTCTGAACTCACATCCCAGTATATAATCAACACTATCTTTTTGTTGTTTAAATGCTATTTAGACCAATTAACAACCCTTTCCCAGAGAAAACACCGCTAATCAAGCCATATTTCTTTTCCAAATTACAGTCTAATTTTGAAAGCAACAGATCAAATCATACCAAGAATATTCCATGGATAAATCAATGTTTACTTGGATTAACTTCTGTGTATTAAAGCAGGCCAAATAACTCCACCTGAAGAAAGTATGAGCTATTGAACTTCTTTGCCAGCTATCCTCCTGTAGTCTATCTAGAAGTAACTCTGCCTGACGCAAACTGACTTGAAAGAATATTACAATTCTTTCCAATGGTGTCACAGTTCCAATTAAACTATTTTTAGACAACAATACTAGTTCTGAAACATCAGTGTAAGGACTAAGATGTCCCTTGGGAAATTAAACAGCGCTGTCAGTCTTCATTATGGACATAAAACTCAAAAAAAGGTAGAAAAAAAATTCTTGTTCTGCTTCACATATAATTTGGACTCCTACTGGCAGAGAGCAGAGACGCTTTTTTTTTTTTTTTAAGCTTGTCTGCACAAAGACAGTGGCTTTATAAACTGGCATTTGATAGTTCCCCTTAATTGTCAGTACATATGCACACTGGTATTTCGGAAAGGCCTCTGGCTCACGGGCCTGTCCTGTCTGCTGCAGGGCAGAGGCGGGATCAAGCCGGTGTAATTACTGCACCGTGCCACGCAGAGGCACGAGCTCGCACAGGCTGCTTTCTGCCTCCTCGCACACCACATCTCTCCTCCAGCTGGACTGCGCTAACAACTGAAGACTGCCGTGGCTTGCTTAACAGTTGGCCCAGCTTTGAAAAATTATGTTCCCTACAAATGCACAAACATTTATTTTCTCCTATGGCATACGGGTTTTTCAGTTACAAAAAGTGCTAAGTGCATAAAGGCTGTCTGCCATTAACGTGGCACGTAGTAATCCAACAAGGGCTACGTTACAGACTTCCAACTCAGTGGTCATCTGAGTGGGCACCGCCCAACAATCTGCTGTGGCTGATGAGTTTGGGGAAATTTTGAAGAGTCCTTTCGTATCAGAAACTTCTGTCAGACCAGCTAAGACTCAATCTCACTTGTTCAAAACTAGCAAAGCAGCATACATCTAGAATGTTACATACGGTCTCAGATGCAACAGTAACATATATATATAAGATCAGGTACTGAAAAGTATAGGCCTCTATTGCCTCCATAACTTTTTCTTACTGCATTAATTCTACAAGTGTCATATTATTAACCCAAAAGTTCTATAAGCCATACAAGTGAAGTAGAAAAGTACACAAATAGTCACCACTTCAGTAACAGAATCATTCTTCAAACCCTTGTTTGATGCTCTTCCCTTCCTTAGCACCGTTTTTTTGTATATTACATAATTTTTCCATCCATATGGATAGCTGAAGAACAAGGAAGTAAGCAGCTTACTAGCTGGTGAATAGCTGGACAGATCTCCCGTCTCTGTCCTCTCCTCTCTCTCTGCTCTTTCTCTCTGTCTTGAATGACTTGAACATTTGCCTGCACACGCAGCCTTTACAAGCTGCCAGTACCACCATCCTGCAACTAAGATTATATCCAGTTCCACCCCTTCACACAGAAATCAGTAGAAGAAATCAGTTTTGCTCTACAGCTGCTAAAGTTGTGAGCAGCAGCATAAATACCTGCTAACAAATACATATCAGCTCATATTATCTTCAGAAACCCACAAGCTAGATTTTTTTTTTTAAAAAGAAAGTTCAAGTTTCACATTGCAACTCCACTCTTTCTCCACACACCCCTTAATGAAAGCATTCCCAAAGGAAGGTCGCCTTTGCTATTTGCAAGGTCTCTTCTCAAAGCATTTCTTCCTGACCAAAGCCAGGCAAAGCAGTTGAGTAGTAATAAATATTAATAATAAACATTACGCAACTGCGCACTCAAACTCCAGTCTATATACTCCCCGGCACCTCACCTGCATTCTGTTTTTCTGGACAGTCTTTTCTGAAGTGCTCCACAGAGCCGCAAAGTCTGCAGCTGCCACCTGTTACCAGAGAAAGTTGTTACGCATCTGGGAAAAAACAAACTCAACAAAAACCACCAAACACTAAACAACCCCCCACTGTACTCCTCTTATATGCGTATTTTAAAATCTTGTTCTCTGTAGTGCCAGCCTGTAAATAATACAAGGAAATGTCCCTGTGGAGAGGTCTGCACTCCTAGGCACACACCGCGGAGCAGATACGCAGCCCGCTTTGAGAGCCTGAGAACACAGCTTCCTCCGTCTGCCGGGCAGAGCTGTTTGTAATCACACTGCTCTGTAAAGCATCACATGCCACAAATTCCAGTCACCACATACTGAATACTTCTGATCTGCTGCAAGCTGTCTTTTTGAGAAACAAGCTGGATTCTGCCGAAATTCATATTCAAAGGCACTTTTGAAATTAAGCTCTCAGGAGCTCCTGAGAGACAGGTAATGCAACTGCAGGTACTGAGACAGGAAATACAAATTCCACTGATAATCCAGACGTTAAAAGCAGAAGTGATTTTTCTTCCAATTTAACTGTGCTGTAAGACCACCTTTTTCAGCTTGCGAGGCCTCGAGTTTGTATTGGGAGACAGAATGTTATTTGTTAGTGACAACAGAGAAATCAGGCAGAGCGGAATCTGAGGGAAATCTTCAAACTTAGATCACATTTCTCCTTGAAGTCAGTTAAACTGAAGGTGCCCTCTTGCTGGTGACAGCCCTTATTTTGCCTGCGTACCTCCCAAAGTCCTAACCCACCGCAGGAGAGTCACCACACACCTTGGTGCATGTGCACTGCAATACACACTGACTACATACACACAGCCCATTATGATTTTGTTTCTCTCTGCACCTCTCGACACTGCAAGCACAATCAAGTTCTCACACTTTGCTTCTCACCCCGTTGTTTAACGCCGAGCTTGCAATTAAAACAGAAATTCCTAGGTAATGAGTACTAGCACTGAACTCCCCAGAAGTGATCTGCTTTTACCAAGAGTAAAACATACTGAGAAATTCTTCTCAATTGGATCCTCATTCACTTAAAATGTCTCTTTATTCTGCATCGGTAAGTAAAAAAAAAAAGTGTTTTGATTTTAGTACATTACAACACTTACCTTCGGCGTACAGTCCTTTGGGATTATCTGGACATGACCTTGACAGGTGCCCCATCTCACCACAGATGAAACATTTTGCATACGGAAATGCCCCTGCAAAATCCCATAGAGTTTATGATCGACATTAAAAAACTTCATAAAGTCTCAGACAACTGTGAAGACACCATGACAACATTATACCATACTATTACACTATAAACACTACACTGTTTCTTAGTTACGTTCATTGTTATAATATTGTATTCTTTAAACACATTAAGCTAACTCCTCAGAACAGTTAAATTACTAAACACAAAGCTTGTATTTCAGCAATCAGAAAACTCAGACCAAAGCACTTTGAAAAACACAAACTTCTGAGACATACCGACCGCTGGATCTATTTTTGCTTTGCATTTGCTGATGTCATGTTCTGTGGATCCGCACCGGTAACAGATTCCTGTACCCATATCTTGACTTTCAAGTACCGCAGGACAATCAGCAACACCGTGGCCAGGTTCTCTACAGTGGAAACATACCTTTGAAAACAAAAATCAAGTTACACGCATTTTCATAGCCCGTTCACATAGCAAAACACAGCACATAACAAGGGACATCACTAAAGAATTTACTTACTCCTATTATCTAATCGTCACCTACAGCCAGTAGACTTTTACCAGATCACTATTTCTCTTGAGAGTCCCATCAAGCACATCTCTCTAGTGCTGAGAATTGAGGTTACTCTTAACATAAAAAGATGAGATTCTGTGAATGGCACTCAAAGATCCAAAAAATCCCAGTCTAATACAGCCTTTGGCTTCTCAGAAGGCAAACGTATCATGGGATTTCTCCTCAGGGAAACACAGCTAGACACTGTACCCTGTCACCACTGCTCCACACCACTAAACCACATTATTACGGGTACTTTTCTCCTTTCACCAACACCACGCTGTAAAGGGCATTCACTCATTTACAACTGAGTGCCCTGGATGAACAATGATAAGTCATTTTGACTACAGTACCGTTTCCTAAGCTTTTTAAGTATTACTGCAGGCAGTGCTAAAGTAAATACAAACAACGTTGCACCAGTCTGACAATTTACTCATGAAGAACTCAGGTATCTCAGATTAAACAGCAACAGAGTCTTTATTATGATCCCAGACTACATTCAGCATAAGTTTACACTGAACGTATAAGTTTGTGATAATGGGTTTTAGGCAGTCTCTAATATTAGAGTCTGCTGGTGATGTCACTCCAATTGTCAAGTAGAAAATACTGCAGAAAGAGGCCCTAGAACAGGAGGAATATTGTACTGGTGAAATACATGCAGAGATGCACTGAATTAGCTTTGCCCAGGAGACAAGAGGGGCTGGGCATTCATCAAAGGGTAGGAAGAACAGTGTTCAACCAGAAAAGCCATGCCAA
>WHYT01016267.1:13022-71872 GCA_009806455.1 Tetrax tetrax
TTTTTTTTTTTTTTTTTTTTTTTTTTTTTTTTTTTTTTTTTAACTCAAGCAGAAAAATGCATCTTATGATCTCTAGTAGCACAATGGTACATGTGTATCAAAAGGCTGTTAGATGTTGATGAAGGAAGATCAAGTATCAGCATCTGTCATAGCTAGATAAGCTGTCATGTCTTAAATTGAAAATGAAAATTTGAACTAAAAGGAGGGTCCTGTTAAAACTGAGAGTTAAAGCAGAAAATAATCCAGAATGGCCTACTACCCCCCAAGATTTTAACTGTGGTAAAGACACAGTGCAAGTCTGAAGAAAGAAAAAGTGCCAGTTTGAATGGCTGTGCTGGACTTTATATTAAAGAGGAGAGCTAGTAAGCAATAGCTGAAAGTTCTTGAAAGTGTATTGTAGTTTTAATTGGTAAGAGTTAAGTAATGACATAATTTCAACCCCATGGTAACTTTTGAGAATCAACAGGAAATTCAGCATTTCCACAAGCAGGAAGACTAGAGTTGTAACTGGAAAGTCTTACTTGTACAAAATGAAGTGTAGTGCATACTCACGATACCAAGAAGTGTGTGGGATGAAATAGGAACCCACTGATGCTGCAGGAGAGCTGTAGGAACCTTCTCTTTTTCTTTTGTAGCCATAAAACTATTTTCTGGACATATCAAGCTGGTATTTCCTCATTGTTTTAATTCACTTCAGAAATGTGATAGCGAGAGCATTTTAAATAAGGGAAGCTCTTGTGCAGGATTGGAAAAACTATAAAATGATGTAATCTGTTTCTGTCTCTGAAGGAACCCATTATGGATTTATAATATGTATAAAAACTGGAGTTGTTTCTATGTTTAATATAAATTGTTTGTTTTCTTCTAGTTGTGTCTTATACTAACACTGTGTTCTGCTTTCTGGGTGAGTACTCGAGTCCTATATGTATCTATAACTGGAGTATATTGTAAAAATAAGATGTTTGCATTGTTGTCTCATTGTGTGTTATGTTCCCCCCGGCCCCTTCTCTCTTGCTCCAGTGGCATAAGCAAGGACTCGCGCTCCTTTTCTGCATCTTACAGTTCTTTGCCTTGGCATGGTAAGCAACTTCCTCCCCACACGCTCCATTTTCTATTGTATCTAACATCAGTAGCTAAATTGTGAATGGATTTTGACCTTGCATGAGTTGAAGAGAAGGAGAACTTTACCTCATCATTCCCCTAGATGTAAGACAATGCATCAAGGAGAAGCTGACTTATTCCCGCTTTTTGGTCTCTCCCACCACGTCAGAGGCTTTGGAGACAGAGCTCAGAGCTCCATTTCTCAGGGAAATTCCTTTGAACGTGTTTAATTTCTGTGAGCTTGAATTAAAAATTTTGTTTTCTATTTAAAATGAATTTGTTGGCTACTGTCTGGTATTCCTCTTTCACACTTCCCTGAATTTGTCTTGTTAAAAGACCCAGATATGCCAATCAAATTAAGCATCAGTGTTCTTTAAGTTAATGTATGCTCTGTGAAACGTCCCAGAAGTAGTACAGAAACGGATATGAACATCTAGCCAGTCCTCGAGACTAATCTTACCTGCATGTAGATGTTGGAGCATGAAGAATATTGGGTGTAGGAGAACTGTGTTTAAAATGCATCTACAGTATGCCCCCTGATCTTGCCATAGCGTTTCACAACGTGACTGGGCTAAGGTGACTTCCAATGATACTCATTCCTGTTGCTCACATACCCAAAACTTCATTTTTATTGTGCATTTTGCAGTTATTGTTTAGAGCATCAGAGGGGTTGTTCTTCTAGTTTGTGACTAATAAAATGTGACGTGAAGAGTAACTCTAAAAATCTTTCTTCTTAGGTACAGCATTTCCTTCATACCATTTGCAAGGTAAGCTTCCCCACTCCCTTACCTTTTGTTATCCTGAGGTTTAATGATATAGAAAAATCAGTTTATAGAAGCATTGTAATGTGTGACTTCAGTTCTTCCATGGTGGTGTTTTAGGGGGAGGAAATACGCATAGTTAAACCTGAAAATGAAACTAAGCGTCTTCTCTAGTGGGAGAACACAAATGTGACAAAATGATAGGACTTCCTATAAAAATACCTAAGTGTGCTGAACGCACGCTAAACTTAAGAGTTGCCTTTGGAGTGCTTAAATATTGGTCCAGAATGCTACTAGACAAATGTATTCTGTGTACCTTTTTTCCATTTGAGCACACAGTTCTCTGCCCCGCTCTTCCTCAATCTGCTGCCTCCATACAGGCTTACAGGTGTCACTTCCACTGCAGCTGGGTGGGTGGAGGGTGAGCGGACCCCCTTGTCTCTAATGCATTCATGTAGTCGTGCAAATTGGGTGAGGGCAATTAATATATGGTCAACTGATCTTTAAAATCCACAGTGTCAGTGTGATAGCAGCGTGAAATGAGTCTCATCAAGCAGCATAACTGAGGTGACTTTTTTTTTTAATTTTTCTTTCTCCTGCCTGTAGGGATGCTGTGAAGAAATGTGTGTCTGTCTGTCTGTCCTAACAGGAACACTGGATGCTTCACAAAGTTCTAAGAAGTGTAGTAGAACTATGTTAAGATCACTGTGTATGTATTTTTCTACTTCTGTCTTAAACATGTGCCTTTCAGCTTGTTGTTAAGGCTACTTGTGTTAAATCCAGTGTATGCAATTGCTTGGTTTTGTAAGAAATGGTGTCTGTAGGACAAGGTGCCCGTGATCAAATGAAGTTCAGTCTGGCAGAAGAACTGGGTGGAGATCCAGAACTTGTTATGATAATTATTATGTAAAATGGTGTATTTGTTTGGTTTTGCAAAATTGACAAAGTAATACATGAAGCCTATAAAATGGGGACCTTGACTCTGTAGTACTATGCCAGTCTAGAGGATTTATTTTCCAAGAAAAAGAAATCAGTTACTAACTGATTTCTTACTGAGAACTTGGGGTTTTTTGGAACAGCCTTATGTCACTGACTTGTTGCACTGTTTACCTTGGATAGATATTCTTTCTTTTCCTGCCTCTCTTGCAAAATTCTAGGTTTATGAGACTTCTGAAAGATTTAATTCTAAATGACAAGACTTTTGGAGTAAGCCTGAAATGTTTGTATCTTTAATGAAGTATTTAATTTTCAGTTTAAACTGATGATGTTTCTTTAAAATATGTGAAAGGGACATTTTCGTCTGGAAAAACTTTTTTCCTGTAGGAAAAGCACTTGCAAAATAAGGTTAATAGAATTTTTCAGCTGCCAGGAACCTGAGTTCTTTGCCTTGCCTACAGCTAATGGCAATACATACAGGGTAGAAAACTGAAATTTTTTCACGTGAAGTGAGGTGCTTCTCTTCTCCCTCAGCTGTAGCATACAAGCAGTGTGAAGCTGAGGGCTTGACAGGTAAGAAAAGAGAGAATTTATGTATGTCCTTTCTCAAAGGACAAACTCTGCTAAGGTAGAAGTGGGCTATCTTTTAAGCAGTCTGAGGTGGGGAGAAGATTTCTTCTTCTGAACTTGTAAATAAGTTAAAACTTCAACATTTATTTTTTTTGTAGGTGGGCTCAGTTTTGTTTCTCCTAAAGCTCTTCCATATACTAGTGAGCAACTTCTGCTTTGAGGAGAAAGTACAAATTTCTGTTGCCTGTCTTGGCAAAGAAAGTGTGTAACAATCTAGCTGCCAGCTCCAAACAAATGCTAAACAGTCAGTATCCAAATTCCAAGGTCTCTCTACATTCTTTTTATCTTCTGAGCTATGTATAATCATTTACTCCCAAACCATTGCAGCAGTCAATGTAATATCTGAGCACAGATTCCCACTTCTGCTGTGTGAGATACTGTTTAACTGCTTTCACCTTTCCTCTTACCAAACTGTCTTGCTGGAGTCAGTGTCTATGAAGATTATAATCCAGTGGACTTCAATATGAACTGAAGCCTCTCTTCCTCCATCTGCCAAGAGTTTAGTCATTTAACAGCGTCGTGTTTGCATGGCAAGCATATCCCTGACTTGTACCACAAAGATTTTAATGTAGGAAAAACCTAGACCTACTTGGTAATAAAGCATAAGCCCACAGTGAAGCCAAATAATTCTATGGCTTCCAGAAAGTTACTAGAAACTGAGTTAATTAAAAATCTCAAACTTAAGTGTCCTTCTGATAGTTTATATAGCACAGTACCATACTGCTGTCAGGATCCTCTAAAAAAAAAAAAAAAATTCCCGTTTGAGGATGTATGAAAGAGCAAGTTTTAACAGGGTTTCTCTGGATTTCAGTTGCCTAGAGTTACTGTTACAAAGCCATTTGAATGGAAAATGCCACCTTGCAAACATGGCATTGATGTTGGTATGAATTAATTATAGAGTTCAAGTGCTATGTCCTGGTGCTTTTTTTTCCCCCTCGGATTTGGAAGTTAGCGTTGAAATGACTAAGTTGACTATTATTTTTCTTGAAAGGAAAAGTTAAACACCCAGGAGAGACTGGGTATTAAAGAATACTGGTAGTTCTTTTCCCTGAGTGATGTAAGACAAGTATCTAAACTGATGTGTGTCTCTCTTTAAAGCAGGGAGTAGGTTCAAAACCTAATTTACATGTGTCAAAGGACCTGTGTTAGTCTTTTATTAGGACTTTGATAATGTTCACAGAATCCTTTTGTATTTCAATTGCCCTTATACAACTTTAATACCTTTAACATTCCAATATTTCTTTAGTTTTAACATCTCTGGGTGTTCCTGAAAAACGCTCTAAGGATAGCGTACAATATTTCTCCTTCCCTTCTCCAGGAAGTCTGCGTTAACTCAGATCATCATTCCAGGCTTATCAGCAGTCAACATGGTTGAATTTGACTTCTGGGCTGAATACTTCCAATTAGGAGGAGCCTTTTGCTTATTCCCCGATTAGCTTGTGCAGGATTGTGGTACCCTGACTCTCTAGCAGTTCCTCTGGAAGAACACTAGGACTGCATATGCTGAATATTAGTTTTTCAACTTGTATATTAGCTAACTGGAACCTCTTAGCTGACTGTTGTGAGCACAGCCACTTAGAAGCAGGAGATTTAGGAAACTACCAATAGATAGCAAATGAACTTAAAGGTTTTTTTTTTTTCTCTTTCCCCTCTCTCCTATCCTTCTAAAAGCTGTAATTCAAACTCCACAACCTTTAATTCGGTAAGAGAGAAGAACAAATCTTAATTTGACTGCATAGCACATGAGGATAAGCGATTGTGCTCTTAACAGAAGGAAACCCAAGGGGAGACATAAAGATCACCAGAGTGCTGCTAGGGTTTATGTCGCCCTTGGTGTTGTGTTCTGTTCTTGTGAAGGTCAGGCAGTAGGAGAGACTTACCATATTCTTGCCAATATGTGAAACATACTCAGGGTTTGTCGCTTCATCTACAAGCAGTTTTGATTTAAAATAACTCTTCTCTCTCAGAAAAAAAACTCTTCAGATTCTTACTCCTAAGTAGTTGTGTTCAGGCTATTGTCAAGTTTAGCAGCAAAAGATTTTCCCTCTTTGTTAAAATACTTTAATGTATATGATTTTACATAACCAGGGAGTAAACTAGTAAATGAATGTTCCCTCTTCACCAGTTTCAATCTGAATTAGATTATACCACTATGCCATTTTTTATCATTAAAACTACTTTGTGTTAAGTTTTGAAATCGTCAGCTTTGGTTATCTGCTTGGTAGGAAGCGTGGTGGACATTTCTGAAACCCTCTCTAGCTTTCTGTGTCCTTCAAGGCAGGAATGTTTGTGGGTGTGCTCTACTGCACATAGAGATGTTTGTGTCGTAAATCACAAAGCTCCTTCTTTCCCAAAGTCCTTGCTCAGTTGCCTACAGCACTTAACTCAAGACTGACTTTCATAAAGAAACTTGTATGATGTTGGATGACCATCTCAGTAGGACTTGGTGTTCTAACAGAAAGTGATTTTTGTGCAGCCTCACTGTTGGTCAGCTTGCCTATCCACTCTTTTTTTTTTTTTTTACTGTTTGCAGTACAGATAACATAACTTTAAGCAAGCACCCTTAGCATACAGTTCTCACATGGAGTGTGCCTATCTGGGATCAGCTGACTTTCCAGATATAGTAGAAATGGAAGTGGGGGTGGTGGATCTGTTCCCAGAATATGGAGATTCTATACATGAAAATGTGGGATTTTTTGCATTGCTTCAAAGTTTGGGTTTTTTTGCTCTATTTGATGTGAAGTCTGTTGTGAGTACTGGTACTGAGATGGCTCTACCGTGATGTGAACAACTCCATTTTGTTTAGTATTTACAGTAATAAGATCGTTTATGAGCTGTTACAAAAAACGAGGAAGAAATTTCTGCACCAGGTTGAAATTCTTCTAAGAAGTCATGGTGGGTTTTTTAAAGTGTTGGGCTTTATGTTCTAATATTTACTATGCAAGTTGACAGGAGGGTGGAGACTGCTGTGGGCTGTGCATTTGGAGGCTCGTGGCACTGTTGCTTACGTGCAGTCTGAAACTCATGTTCTGAGAACTGCCTTGTGGAGCAGCGTGGGCACTTGAAGCTCGTCCCCTGTGGCTGTATGCTACGAGATTGAAAGCACCTCTCAGTTTCTGAGAACAGTTCTTGCTCAGTTTTGGCACTTAATCATGTGAAAGTAAGATCATTGTTGTTATTGTAGACTCTCAAAACTCAGGAGGAAGATGTTTAAACACACATTTGTCTTAAATACTGATGTTTACAACCATAGCAAATACTGACCACGTAGGATAGAAAGCACAGAAATGGTATATTTTCTTAAAACCACGTGCCTCACTGTAATGTGACAACACTAATTTTTTTTTAACAGTTGTAGAATTGTTTTGTAAAATAAAAACCAAACTCTCAGAAATTCTCCATAATGTTTTATACTGTTACTGATTCTGTTTGCTGTTGTGCTTTTTCTATGTATTTACACTGTTTGATTTCTACTTTGATAAACATCTCTTTTTCTTAACTTACACCTTTCTCTGTAATTAAGTGAAATCTCTACTTACAAGTGCTGGGTTTTTTCCTTCAATAAAGTTGTCATTGCAGTAAAATAATTGCTCATATGGTTAATATGGAGTTTTTAATGATGCTTATTCTCCAGATGATGATGGAATTGCTGTGGGTTGATTTCTTGTTTTGTTTGTTTTTAAAAAAAGCTATTGTCTCATCCTCACTTGCTTTGCTGTGTACACAGCATGTACTGCTGAGGGGAGTTTCTGTGTCACCACTGCTGTACAGCCGATTCGCCAAGCATACGCCTAGTTCAAACAAATTCTTATTGGCATAGCGGGATGCACCTAGACAACCAGCTTGCCCAACTAGAGTTGTTAAGGTGGGGATTATTATTTTTTTTTTAATTACTTCTTATTTATTTAGCTTATTTATTTAACTCGAGTTAACCTAGATGTGCCAACAAACTTGGCTTAGTCCATGCTACAGAGCAAATAATTCATGATGCTATTCTGCCTGCAAAGATGAGTTATGAAGCAGCATGCCTCCTGGCTCTTCTCTGTGGAATAAATACCCTCTGAATACTGATGTACGCTGGTAGTAAAAAGCCAATGGTTTATGAATGTGTGTTGAAAGTAGAGTTAGAGGCAATGATTTTAACTTTTTTTTTTCTTTTATTTAACTTTCAGAAAGCACGTCTGTTTAAGTTTGTGCCTAATGCACTGGCTGTGGTTTTAATATTCCTTGGCAGTGTACAGGGCTCTGCGTTGGCCTGTTCAGAGTACATTGTAATTTCTCCTGATAGGGCAAACCAAAGCAGTTTTTAATTTTTCTTTCTGGAAAGGTGGTAGTAAGACATACATGCTGTGGGAGACTGTGTTAGCTTTTCAGTTAATTTTCTTTTTTTTAATTGTTTTTCTCAGCAAGCTCTGTCTCAAAGCTGACTAAACTGAAATTTCTGTCCTACAGGAAATTCTGAAGTTTTGTTTGAAATAGAAGCAGCAGCCTGTCTTCCTGTAATGCAGAAACTTAAGGGTTTGTATTTTATCTTTTTGAAAAGGTTAGAGCTTCCAAGAACTGTAAGGAGAGCTTGATGTATCTATTTCATATTAAGACAACTATGAGAGTGAATCTGAGTCCTAAGAGGGCAATAAATCCTTTCCATGTTTAATAGCTTAGAGCTATTTTGCTTGCCTAGTTTAACCTGCATAGCAAACTATTGAACTTTGCCACATTGCTCTCATATTGAGGTCTTAATACCTGAATGATTTTAAAAAACAAACAACAACAACAACCCAAAAAACCAAAACAACAACAAAAAAAACCAAAAAACAAAGTCTTCATCTGAATTATCAGCTGCTTTTTAGGAAAAGTGTATTCTATAGATGACTTTGCTCCTTAGAAATACCCTAAAAGGGTTTATCAGTTGTGCTACAGCATCTAGTCCTCAAATCCCATTTATAAATACTGGGGCAGAGTCATCAGCACCACGTTCAAATTCAGTGACGAGACTGCTGGAGGGCTGCAGTTCTCACAATATCTGCACCTTTCCCTTCTCCTTCCACAAGGTCTGATTTGCAAGAGAGGGTATTTTGTGGATGCAGGAAGTTCAAAGTTGGAGGTTGATGCTTGTTTCCTTCCCTTACTGGTACTTTTCCTATTGAGTTTAGTTTTGGTTGCAATATCAGTGGGAGTACAGGCTTGTAACTGCCGAGCCATGAAGAGCTGGAGATGCCTAAAGGGAACAAAATCCCCGTGTCTTCTCACTTTTTCTGAAGAAAGCTTCTGATGAATTAGAGATGGAATAGTAGTGTATCTAAGCTGCCAATCTTTGGGATTGATGTTTTAAGTTAGCCCATTTGAAATCCTTTTAAATTTTTCTTGGGTTCCCTTGTGGCATCTCTAAGAGAGGTTATTCCTGAGAGTTTCTACTTTAAAAATCTCTGCAGGAGCAAACGTGGAGTAACACTAGCATAGTGGAAAAATTGTACATTGCAAGTATTGGCTGGCCAATATTACATTGTGGCTCTGAAGGAGTATCATGAACAAATATGTGGAGTGAAAACAATTATTTTAGCATGGGCCTGTACTTCTGTATTTTCTAGTCGTGTGTAACAGAATGTGCCAGGCTCACCACTTTTGAGAGAATCAAATGCTTCAACCAAGTTATACTTGCAGCTTCTTATCTCTCATAGTTAACAAAAAGCTTTAGCTTACACATCCAAGTCAAAAGTGCATGTTTAATTTCCCTAATATAAACACTGAACCGATTACTTCTTGTTCTGAGATATTGTAAATAGAATTTAAAAGTTTGGTTAGACTCTTAATTTCTTTATTGTTTTCTGAGCTTAAAAATGGGGACAGTAATAGATTCTTGCTCTAGGTGTTAATCTGTTTCTGGACACAGCACTGGAGATCTTCAAACAGGAAAAATAAATGAGGGGAAAAGTATAATTATTGTTCAAAGCTATCCCCAACATGACTACATCAGGATTTTTTTCTTTCTTCTTTTCTAAAAAGAACAAAGGTTACTCGGGAAGGCCTCCCATCC
Organism: Tetrax tetrax; assembly: GCA_009806455.1. Lineage (NCBI taxonomy): Eukaryota > Metazoa > Chordata > Aves > Otidiformes > Otididae > Tetrax > Tetrax tetrax. Next base: position 22,485 of record WHYT01016267.1, read on the forward strand.
TTTCTGGGCTCAGAATTAATTGTGGTTATAATCTCAGTTATAACACCAGGCAGGGAGGAACTACTTGAACAAGCTGCCTGCTAAAAACATACCTGGTGGGAGTTATTGAAACTGTCCCCTCGCCCCTTGACTTTAATGAAAAGGCTAATCTTCTCTAAATCTCTTCTAACCTAGCAATCTCTTAGGGGACTGGGTCCATGATTAAAAAACAGAGGGAAAGCAGCTGTCTTTTTATCCTCTCTTAATTATTCCATGGTAGTTGATAGGTGTTGATTTCCTGGGAGTGTCATGGTGGTGGAGGTTACGTTTCCCTGTGTTGTTGGGACTGAATGTTCAGAGGGGGGTGAGTTGTTTGAATGCTTCAGTGGGAGCTTTGGAGATGGAAAGAGTGAGTCTGTTCTCTGCGATTTCATCTGATTGCAAAGGGCTGCCTTTTATTTGGAAACATGTGCATAAAGGCCAAAAACCAGCTATCCAATGTCAAGGCAAGGAAGGCCTCTTTAATTACCATTTTTCTTTTCTTTTTTCTTTTTTTTTTTTTTTTTTTTTTTTTTTTTTTTTTTGTGTTTTCTTTCTGCTGTACCTCACCAGCTGGTGGCCAGGAGGGTTTTAGAATGAGTTTAATTAGAAAGTAAAAAAATAACACCTCGCTTTTTCCTGCCGGAACTTGGTGAATAAACTCCAGTAAGTGTTGCAGGATTCTTCTTTCACTGCTCTCCTCAGTCCTCACTGCTTCATTTAAAAATATGAGTCACTAAATTCTTATTAGTAAATCCTGGACAGGGCTGGAGACAATTGAGTGTTGTACTTGCATTTTTAATTAGTAGGGGTTAGTTCTGACTGGCTGTGAGCCACCAGCTGTCTGACCCCTGCTTGGAAGTGCCCAGCTCTCTCAGATGGGTTTCAGGGAAAGTTTATAACGCTGCATGTTTTATATGAGCATTTTCTGCTCCCTCTGATGCTCTTACTGATTTGCTTGTTTAATTAAACAGGAGACAAGTGCACAAGGGGTAATGGTCTTCTGTCCTTCGGCCCTGCTCTGTCCCACTTGCAGTGGCAATGATCCTCAGTCACCTTGTCACTCTGCAAGTGCAGCTGCCTTTTCTTCAAATGTCGGGTTCAGGGAGATTTAACTTCCAGAAAAGAAATAACCCTCTGACATCTGAGAATGGGTTATTCTTGGTGTCCCAGCAATACCTACGTCCGGTGACATTAGTATGTTTGTGCATCGGTTTCAGCATCTGTAGACTTGGAAAAATTCATCTTGCAAGCATGTAGGAGGGAGAAGGGATGTTTGGGAAGTATTCAAAGTTGTTATTTAGGTGAATGGAGGGATATAAGATTGGAGGATGTCTCTTATTTCTCCTAAAACAGGCTAAGTATTCAAAGTAAAAATTTTCACTCTTAATATTTTTTTTTTAAATGGAAAGCCAACAATAAGCAAATAACTTTGACTATGAATCTGTTTTGTTGGTTTCTCTTCTGCAGCCCTTCCCCATGGCAGCTGTGTAAAGCAGAGACAACGTACGATGTGAGGAAGCCTGATGTGTGGGATGGGATTAATATGGGTCTGGGTGTGTATTTTAAAGCAAAAATCTCAGGCCCAAGTGCATTCAGAAGATCACTTGCTTTCATGCATGCAAACTTGTTATTTCTTTGCCTAAATCTCTTAGGCTGGGAAGGTGTGTCAGCAGTGAGCTGTGCTTTCTGGATATATTGCTACGTACATCACCAGTTGCTTCTAGTCTGAACTCTTACAGTTACTGCTGAAACACCTTTCCCCTGCCGAAAATAGCAATTAGGCTATTCCCACTAGCCAGCCACAGGTAACCACTCTCATTTTGGAAAATGTTGTGGTTGCATCCTGAGCTATGGTAACACAGTTACTAAAATTTAAACTGTATGAAAGTCAGACATTTTAAGATATTAGATTTGTGGATTTTTTTTTTTCCCCTCTCCGAGACAAGACTCGGGCATCAGGTACCTTGTTTGAGTGATAACTGTAAGTGCCGAAGTGTAACTTACTTTTAGTACCTGAAAGTGTATTTTATTATTATGCAGGATGCAAATGTTAGTATGGCGCTCCAAAGCAAATGTCTTTGTGCTTCTCCCTTACAGACACTAGCTGTAAAAAATTCAGTCTTATTGATGAAAAACTTGCTTCCCAGCCCATTACTGGAATGGGTCCATTATCCATTCCTCCCATATATCCTTCCTCCTCCACAGCTCTTTCCTAGGAGTGCTTTGGGCAAACAAGCAGGACCTACCTTTCTTTGCTTTGTGGCTGCTTCCATTTCCAGTTCATCTTTGCTGAGCATATTCTTTACTTCTAGGAATTCAGTGTCTGCTGATCAAACAGTGTTTGCCTTTTTCCTCATTTTGAAACCTTTCCAACAATGTGAACTGTTGTCACTTTTTGCGTGCTTTTGACTTCCGTTAAGCTCTAAGCATCTTGAGGAAGGCAGATTGGATCTGATTTTTTTGGAGGCTCTAATCTAGTATCACTCCACTTGAAGTTTGTGGGAGACGGGCAGTCAGTACTTCTGAAAACCAAGCTGCTTCCCTTTTTATTTGTCTGTAAAAAGAACTGTGTGTAACTATTGAAATATTACTACTTCTGTGAGCTAGTCTCTGTACTTGCCTCAATTTTGAATCTCCTGATTTTTGAGCAAATCATTTTAAAAAAAGTTATATGGAAATAGGTCTTTGACTAAAAAAAAAAAAAAAAAAAAATAAATCCCAGAATAACACAGATGTATTTGTTTTAGAGCTGTCTGAAAAACTGAAGATGTTGAATTGAAATACACAGTACTTCAACCAGCTCTGATTTCTGTGCTTATTTACATTTATAATATAATGAAACTAAAAACAATCTCACACAGTCTCGCACGTATTTGTTATGCTATTAGATCACATGCAGGGATGCAGGGAAAAGTTACAGTAGTAGCTTCTCTCTCCTCTTTCAGCTTTTAAAAAGGAGAACCCAGATGTAACCATATTCCATGTTACACAAACGTAATACCTGAGATGCAATTATTTTTCCAAATGCAAAGTGGCACACTTCCAAGTACCTAAATATCCTACAGCTTTTTAAGTACCTTCTTCAGTTGTTCAACAGTGGAACTGGGCTGGATATTAACTAGAAGTTGCTATTTGACACCTTCTACTGTAACTCACAGGGTGAGCTGACTGATAGAGTAGTCTAGCTAATTTTGTTATGAGTTGACAACTAAAAAAAAAGATACACAAAGGCTGAAAAGGAGAGGGCAGATGTGTTAGAATGTGAAGTCTGAAAGCAGCATAATTGGGACTACCCAGATGTGAAAATACCTCAGCCCTGTCTGGCTTGCACCTTCTGATGGTGCTGGGACTGCTGGGAATTAAAGGCTCTCTCCAAAAGTGAGTGTGTTTCCTCTGTTCTGCGGAACATCGCATTGCTGCACACCTCCAGATGTGCAGTTTTGAGGACTTGCAGCCAGTATCCTTACTTTATGTAGAGTCTGAGAGATTAGTAGGACTGGTTGCCAACAAATAAGGTGCTGTACAGCACAAGTAGGATCAACAACCTCTGGCCCTCGCTGCTTAGGTAAATGGTATCTCTTGGGTTTTTGAACTGTAAGATCTGTTGAGCCTTGTCAAAGGTTGGATTTAACTTAAATTCTGTTTTACAAAGTTTGCCAGACCCTTTCTTGTCTTTATGATAATCACATCAGTAATCCACCAAGCCATTTCATCTTTTAGAAAGAACTGGAAGCACAGGAATTCAACAGGGGCTATTGAATTAAATGAATGCAAAGTTCTCAACAAGTAGCCGGAAAATGTATTTCTCTAAAAATGACTTCCAATAGTATGTTTTCATAATCAAGTTCCTGACTACGTCATGTCCAACAGGCCAGAGATTTCTGAGACGCTATCAGAGCTAGATGTATCAGGAGAAATTACATACTCAAATGCCTTGTTATGTGCCAAAATCCAGTGTTTTGGGTCATTGGTATTCACGTGGCCTCCACTTAACCTTTGGTAGCATGGAACTGAACCAAGGTCTCTCATATGCATGGCTGAGTGCAAAAACTGTTGGACTTGTCAGTAAAATGGTGGCTTCTTTGTGGAGGGTATGGGTGCTTGGATTAGGCTTGTCAGAGAAGGTCTCAGCCTGAGGCGAGAGGAAATGCCTGGTTTAGGGATGCTGAGGGAGCATTGTATGAGATGGACCTTGAGCGGGTCAGCAATGGCAGGCCTTGGGCAGTTAGGCTCACACCCAGCCCCAGAAGCATGGGGCTGTCCGTGGAAATGCAGCCAGAGGGGAGCTTGTAAGGTGCTGCAGGGGTTTTGTGAATGAGAGTGGGACCAATGGATGGACACAGTAGGCATCAACGGTGGAGTGTAGGAATGCTATCTTCTTCTTGTGCATTGAAGCCTCAGTGCAGAAGGGTCCGTTACTTTTACATTTTGATTTAGGAACCTAGAGGAACAAGGTTAATACATTTGTTCAACATGTCTGGCGAAAATATTTTAAGACTATCTTCTCTCCGTAACAGCTATCTTGACTGTTACCAGCTCCTTCAGTCAGAGTCCGCATCAGCATGAACGCAATTTTCATGCATTGTTTCAATCTGGAAATGAAACAATTTTCATTAATGGAAACCTGGTTCTCAAGCAGAACAATTAGACCCACTTCAGGTTGAAAAAAGATAAAAGCATGCTAATTTGGATGGAGGACTCTTCTTTCAAGGCAGCCAATTGAGTCATCAGCCTGCCACCCACCTGACCGTCTGACAGGTAATTAGGAGATAGTCCTCTTTTTGTGTGGAGTGCGTGCGTAAACCTCCACACGCTGGTGTCACTGCCCATTGGGACTTCCAGGGGAAAGAGCTAGTCAGTGGCAAAAGAGTGAGGAGAGCATGTTTGTCCGGCTGTGCCCAATGAACTGACTTGGTCTTTTTTTTTTTGTTTTAGCTCATTATTTTTTGTCTTTTAACAGCTCCCTGAAGTTTCTGGCAGGAAAGTCGTCATGGCAGACCTGGGCTGCAAAAATCCCAGTGACTGCACTGTCTCCAGGCTACTCAGCGTAGTGGAGAGCGAACTCCGGGCTGGGAGAGACAAAGGCGACCCCACTGAGAAACAGCTCCAGGTTGTCTTAGAGGATGCGACGCTCTGGCAGAGATTCAGGGAAGTCACTAATGAGATGATCGTGACCAAGAATGGCAGGTGAGTGATCTGCTCAGCACTGTGGGCTAAGTGTCGGTGACAGCCAGGGGGGTTTAAGAGATGTAATAGTAAACTGGGTGTGCAGACTCGAAAGAACTGCGATAGCACATAACAGTTTTATCCCTGAAGCCTCGCGGTCCCCTAAAATCAGCATGTGAATGGAATAGGGTGTCCCCTGCTCAAAAATGGTTACTGCTAAACCACTCCTGCCACCCTTTATTCCTGCTTGTGAAACACGCTGGAGAAATACATTGACTGACTTGAGGCTGTGTACAAAAAGGAAACTTTTTCAAGCGAATAGATGGTACCTCTCAAAACCTTTTGAACAACTTTGTATACAAATCATCATCAGCCTGTATTAGCAAGTCCTTACTCGTAGACCTCAAATTACTGTACAGAAGCAGATTGGTGGTGTTATCCTCAGCTGCAGTTCCTGTCTCTCTGACCTTGGGTATTAACAGTCTGTACTAGAAAGGGGCACAATAAAACTCTGCCCTACGTGGCATTTGTATGTGCAGTCTGGATTGCCTGGTCTCACAATTGTATTGCTCCATAGTTTTTGCTGGTGCCCTTAGAAACAAGTGCGGGATGTTGGTTAACACACACAGTTTTAGAAAGACAAAATATTGTGATGTAAGTAGATCACATACTTTACTACTTAGGGAACACAGAAAGCATGCATCTGAAAAAAGTGCAAAACCTGGCGAGAAGGATACCAGTTCTGGATCAGACAGTGGCTTGAAGGAGGCTCTCCAGAGAGGTTCTGCTCTGCACTGGGCTGACAACAGTTCAGCCACAACAGACAGGCAGCTACTAGAATAAGGTTCACCGGTACAGTCGTACTACGGTTTTTATTTAACCTGCTCTTGCCACCCCTCTGCTGTGTCTGTGTCCCCCCACCTCTGCAACACGCACACGTTTCTTTTGCCAGACCTCTCAGGACATCCGCATAGGAGAGAGGAATTAAGAGACGGAGAGAAAGATTTATTCATGTGGTGTGACTTTTATTAATTTTGCAGACTTTGATTTAGCAGAATTTGTGGACGATATTGCTGTTGACTGTAGCCTGACAAGGGACACAGGTGAAAGCAGTTAAAAGGAAACATCTAGTCTGTTGGCTCAGCAAGGTTATTCTCTTGAGCGAACACTACTTTCCCAAAATGTGAGCTCTTGGTGTAACACTACCTATTGCCATTCTGATTCCTTCTAATAACCTACAGGGATAGAAATCTTCTGCTGAGATTTGCTTTACACCCAGAAGCTGCTTTTGCTTCATTTAAATTGCTTTAAAAACTGCTCTTAGGCTACAACAAACTTGTGAGTGAACTTCCACTTAGTGTACAGTACCTTAAAGCGACTCCTTACCAGCTTAAGTGACCAAAAATGAGGTAAGATAGATTTGCCTCAAAGTAATTAGATCGGTACAAAGAATCGCACCTTACTGGCAGGTTTTTTTTTTTTCAGTTTCTTTTCTCTCAGCTACTTTAAATAATGATTGCATGGTGATACTAGTTCTCTAAAATGTCTAGGTGAGTGCACAGATGAAATCTTTTAATGACGATGATAAGGGAATTTTTTTGTCATTGAATATGCCTGGTTACTTTTTATTTCATTGTGCAAGCTGTGTTATTTTTCTTTATTCTAACTTATACACTCCTTATCAGCTTGATCCTACTTTTCCTACAGCCAGTGACAGCTCTAGTAATGTCAGTGGCGGCAGGAATAGGTTCTTTATGATCAAACTACAGCAAACTCGAAATAAAAAAATTATAAAAGTATGTCACACTGTCATCTGCATAAATCCTTATAACAAAGGTGCCATAGCACCGGGGACTATGAAAAAGGATCTCTTGTACTTCTGAAAGTATCTTCCATAAAAAACACATCAGTGCACTGAAAAAGCTAAGACAGTTTGTGCGGATACCTTGTAGGAAAATTCAGAAATTAAACCCAAACTTGATATAGGAGCATCCCAGAGAATGAAACTGATTGATTAGTGATCCTCAAGTGTCAAATTCTAGCATGCACAATTCTGTCTGCTGTAGTCATCTCTAATTGGAACTGAGGGTCCCAAAATGTCATAATGAGATGGATCACCTTCAGTGTTAATATATAAATATGTCTCCGCTGCTGTTTCGTATTTTGTTATAATAATCACCTGCCATAACAATGTGCCCAGGTACACAGGGAAGTTAGATATATTCTGAACAGGATAGACATCAGTGAAATTAAAGCACATGCTATATCAAAAAATACATCCCAGTGGGTGCAGCTGATACGGTGGGAATCAGTCTCCTATTTTACTCAGATTTATCGTATTCAATAGGCATTTCAATACCAAATGCTCTGTTTTCTGATTGAGCAGGTTTTCTCTTCCAGTGTTTGTACCATATTAGCTATGCAGTTTCCTGAGACCTTGCAATCCACGCTATTGCCTGGAGGCAGGAAGGTGCCACTGTTCCCCTCTGCGTATGGGGAGAATCCACAGTGGATCAATGCAGGCAAATGTGAGTGGGGGGAAAGAAGCCTTCTACAGGCTTAAATACTAAAGCAACTTTACTGGTTACTACACATTCAAGTTTGATATCAAACATCTTCCCACTCAAGTTCTGTACTGTGAAGTAATTGTAGCAGATCTGCTCTAAATAAATTGAGGAGGCTGAAGTGCTCAGCTATTGCATTAAGGGAGGTCACGTGCGTACCTACCTGATCACTGAAACAAACATTCTGACTGAAACAAATTTGGATAAATCATTATTTGCCATGCTAAAAGACAGACACATGTGATTTTAACAGTAAAGCCACTTAATCAGCAGACCAAGCGAGATGATAAGTTTTCCGTCGTTAGAATCTGTACAGTCAAGACATGCTGGTCCAAGTGAGGGAGATTAACTGTGTGAAGCAGGTTAACATAGGGAAGTGCTATAATCTTTGAGACACGGGAGGTTAGAGTTGATGGTGACCATATTCTCTTCTGGCATTACTCTATAGGTTTTCTGGGGATAAACTAAAGCCCCTCGAGTAGAAAGGCAGAGAAGTCTGCATTTGTGGGCAGAGGAATTGACCATCTAACAACAACAAACACTAATAGTTTTGAGAAATCTAGTGAAATTCAATTTTCATATGGATTAATTTTCCCCTCCACTTCAATTTCAGCTAAATAGCTAAGTGTATTACTTTGAAGACTGACTGTAGGACATGTGGGGGTTGCAGGAAGCAATGCATCCATACTTTTTATCACATCCCAGTTTGATAGCTGGTACATCCTGGTCAGAAAGACACACTAAATGTAGCATATAAATTATTGACTAAGCTTCTATTTAGTTAGAAACATCACAGTTCAATATATCTTTCTCAATGTTTCAGTGGCTCCACACCACCAAGTATTTACATTAGATGAAAAATCTCAAATTTCTCAAATCCTATCTTTTCCTGTCAGCAGCATATGCGAATGTATACAGCAAGAATGATACAAAGGTGTCCAGAAAGGTAGGTGGTGAATGGCATGTCATAGGAGATTGTTAGCAATCCACAGTAGGGTGTGACTGGAGAGTATGGCTGCAGGGGCAGAGATCTTTGGTGTCCCTTGAGAGAGCCTGGAGTTTCAGTCCCCTTCTTGTGTATTTTGGACATCTTGCACTCAACCTAACTAAGCACGGAGAGCTGCCTTACCTTAGCCCCATAGCCACAGACCTCAGGCAATTGCTGTTGTTGCTTGGTGTAACCAGTCTCTCTGTACTGGTGGAGAAAGAGAGCTTGCAGATTTGTTGGCTTGCACATAAAAATGTGGCATAGCAAAATGGCAGTTGCCAGGAGAGGTCAGTACAGAGGTGTCTGGGGCAGGGGGCCTCTTACTCATTCATGTAAGAAGTATGTAGGAGGTGATACATAACAGCTATAATAACCCTTCACAGCAATGACGTGTATTCCTTGACAAGCTAAGAAAATGAATAGGATACCTTTGTTGGGAGACTCCTCTTCTGCTGACCACAAATTTTTCCCAGTTCCTGAAACTATTTGAGCACTACTAACCCTGTTGAGGCAGACTTTCAGGTGCTGAGATGCCAATTTAAAGCTGTGTGGTATGGATCACAAGTACTGGGACAGACAGAAAACTGCTGAGAGTCGAACTGTGAGCTGCTGCAAATCTTCTTTGCAACAGAAAAAAAAAAAATTAAAAGGGATTGAGAAAAGCTAAGCACAAAAGGAGCATTTTCCCAAAAATAAACAAAAGCAGGCTTTCAGTTTTAAAAGTGCAAGATGGTGGAAAGGCTGGATAGGCGTTTAGATCTTAGTAAAGGACAACATTGCATCTAAGGTGGAACTAAAAGCAGAAGAACCTGATCAAGCTGATGAGGTCAGGGAATATGGAAGGATGGGACCAAATTACTGAAGAAGTGCCAAGTGCAAGGTCTAATGGCAAGGATTTTAACCAGACTTCTCAAACTGGAGATTTATGTAATGGTAGTGGGACAGTATGTGAATACTTGCTCTTAACAAAGGGAGAAAACACATTTCGGCTAACTACAGACTTTTAAATACACCCCTGTAACAAGAATTCAGGATGTATTTTGAAGGAAAGAATAATGAAATATGTGAAAGACAATGGAAAATGAGATTAAAAGGCATTTTATTAAATTTAAGTCAGGACAGACTAACCTGACACAGCTCTGATAAAGTAAAGAAGTATTTTTAGTCAAAGAAAATGTAGCAGATTTATTCAGGCATTTAGAATAGCGCTATCTGCAAACCATTATTTAAGTGGGAGATGTTGAGGATTAACACAAGAACCACGGGAAATGACAGAGGGAAGTGACTGACTTTGCACACAAAGATTATAGAATATGACTGTCCCTTCAAAGAAAGGGAGAAAAACCTTTTGTATAGAGTCACGTGGTCAATAAATCTAACTGGAGTCTGATGAGTACCTGGCTCAGATTACGCCCTGATTGCAGGATGATTTCAGACGATATATCCAGAGTCAAAGTGGGACTCTGTCACTGGACAGAGTACGGGAGCGTGCGTCAGGGGAATCTACGCACCAAAGAACTGCACTTCGTAACAGCATTCGGCAGTTAGTGCAAAGAATCTGTGGTTCAGCTCCACCTTCTCAGCCACTTTGAATTCTGTTCAACCCTGCTCATGCCTTCTTGTCCCACACCTATGGATGTATTTGGCATGTCCCGATCCCATGGACTCTGCTGACACTATACACAGTTCATTATGTTCATAACTATTGGCATGATCAAAACCTTAGTGCCCTAGTTTTAGAGATAACACATTTTTTTTTCCCAAATGATTGAAATAATGCAAAAATAAAGTGAAGGATTAACCTTTAAGAGACTTCTTCAGCTAGATGGAGAAAGGGAGGATGTTTCTCACATTGACCTAATCTATGAGCATCTGATCTCAAACATACTGAGGAGAGTCTTTCAAAACCAATTTCCGGTGGTATCTCCCTTTTTTGTTTCCTGGCCAGACGAATGTTCCCTGTTTTGAAGATCAGTGTGTCAGGCTTGGACCCAAATGCCATGTATTCCTTCCTGTTGGACTTCGCACCGACTGATGGCCACCGCTGGAAGTACGTCAATGGAGAATGGGTGCCGGCTGGAAAACCAGAGCCACCAAACCATAGCTGCGTCTACATCCACCCAGACTCTCCCAACTTTGGGGCCCATTGGATGAAGGCTGCCATTTCCTTCAGCAAAGTCAAACTTACCAACAAGCTCAATGCGAGTGGGCAGGTATGGCCTGATGTTTCCCCATACACCTCTTGGCTTCAATTGCAAGCACCTACCAATCAAGAAATATCAAGGGTGCATTTATGTAATTATAGAGGCCCTTACAGGCCTCTTCACCCACAGATGCCAATTATTCTCTGGAGGCCAAATGTAAACAGGAATAAACAGGCCTTAATTGGCGCTTTCAGATTTTAATGGACTTCTTGATGTTAAGAGAGACAGAGTGCTGTGGTTTACTTAATCATCAGGGGGCTTTTCAGAGTTGGTCTTGTGTGCTGGGGATTTTTACATAGGACTTCAGAGAAGGGGGAAAAAATGGTCACGGGTATTAGGTTTTTGTTGTGTTCCCCCATGTTGTTTGGTGTAAGTGGAATGTTGGCAGGAGTCAGATAGCAGAATAAAAGGCTGCTCCTAAATGAAATAATTACTATGTCTGCTTCTGCATCATGATAATTATCAATATTCTATTGAATCAGCTTTGGCCTTTGGAAAGAAACCACATGTACCAGAAATAAGTGAATTTCTCTTTGAACCCCTTAAAAATGCAAACAGGAAAATTAGTTTTGTTTTGTATTTTATTTTTGATGATGCATCTAAAGGTAAAATGTTGCAGAAGACCTTTTGTTTGCTTGTTTGTTTTGTACCACACTCCTACATTGGAGTCAGCCCAGAATCAATTTCTAAAATGTAAATATCTCTATCTGTTATTTCCATTAGGTTTGTGAGGTACCTTCATAAACCTAGTACCCTAATTAGGTAGGAAATTATCTCAGTTTTTACAGACTGGAGATGACTGAAAGATGACCTGGCTTTTCCCAAGTCACACATGGAACTAGCACTAAAGATTTACTGTGGAGCATAGAACAGGATTTGAATTTGCAAATTCTTGTCCTGCATCCAGGACCTCAAAAAAGTCAAAGGCCTCAGAAAACTATGCATGAGGGTAAAAAAAGCTACAGGAAACCAACTTGGAGGGTCAAAGAGACCCTGGAGAAAAAATAGGGGAACATGATATGTATATATGGTGGAGAGGAAAAAACTAGAAAGCAGGAGAGGAAAAGCCACATGAGAAACAGAGCCCGAACAGAAGTCACTAACTAAAAGTCACTAAATAAAAAATGACTGAAGCTCCTCTTGTTTTCAACTCTTGACAACGGTGTTAAGGTAAACCATGTCCCCACTGTGCTTCAGCTTCCCCTTCTGTGGTGTTATTAGAAAGTGAGAGCTGACTAGCAGTGCTCTATGCTAATGGCTGTGTTCTTCCATATATATATATATATATATATATGTATGTATGCACACAGCACATTCCAAAGGGCAGATTTTTTTAAAAAACAATATATTTTTTTCTTGCAGTAGAGACAATTAAGCAATATAATAGACTTCCTGAGGAAGGTGTATTGTGGAATCAATGCTATTCACAGCTTTTAATGTTAGAGACATCCACCAAGGCTTCTTTAGATATGCTTCATCTTGCCCAGAAAGATGACTAGGTGACTGCCTCAGCTCCCTCCTGGCCCTGATTTCTGTGATGGTGATTCTGAATCTTTCAGACAGTAGAAGCAGGACAGGGATCACCCCTTAACTGTTTCAATAGCCTCCAGTGCAGGGGAAGTCCAATGGTTTGAAGGCCATAGCTGCTAACGCAAATATTCACTAATGCTGCTGTATCAAAAGCTTTACATCTAAGTCCAGTGAAGTCTCATTCTGTTCAGCCCTGTGGTTCATCAGAAGGGAGAAAGGCACCTGCCCTTCTGCTCTCAGTAATCACTGGGAGGTTTAGCAGTTGTTCTGGTTTTGTTTAGTGAGGGGGGCCTAAGGTGGTGGCTTCTGTAGGAAACTGCTAGAAGTCGCTCCCCTTTGTTCAGTGGACTCGGGCCTAGGGCGGACCCACTGCTGGCCAAGGCCGAGCAAATTGGTAGCAGAATGTTCCGCAATAACGCCTCTGCGATAACGTATTGAAGAAGGGCAAAACAGGAAAAAAAAAGGGAAGAGAAGATGTGAAGAAGCTGAGCGGGGGCAGAGGTGCAGAGGGGGAGGTGCAGGCCTCATGGGCCTTGCAGGCCTCACCCTCTGGCCTCTCGCCAGGCAGCCGACTGGGCCTGACTCGGCCCAGCCAGGCTGCAAGAGGTGGAGAGGAGATGAGATGGATGATGTGAAGAGATTCTGAGAGGCTTCTGCCAGCCTGTTGTGAAGAACTTTTCTTGTGAGAGAAACAGCCGCAGACGCCAAGGTCAGTGAAGAAGGAGGGGGAGGAGTAATGTGGCTCCTGGCCAAGATTCCCCTGCAGCCTGTGGTGATGACCATGGTGGAGCGGGTTGTCCCCCTGCAGCCCATGGAGGTCCACGGAGGAGCAGAGATCCACTTGGAGCCCCTGAAGGACCCCATACCAGGGGAGGTGGATGCCTGAATGCGGCTGTGGCCGGTGGAGGGCCCGCTGGGACAGCCGTTCTGGAGAGACTGCACTCCGTGGATGAGATAACCTACGCCGGAGCAGTTTCACAAAGGACTGTGGGCCGTGGGAGGGACCCCACACTGGAGCAGGGCAGGAACGTGAGCAGTTCTTCCCCTGACTATGAAGCAGCAGCGTAAACGCGTGATGAACTGACCGCAACCCCCATTCCCTCTTCTCCCCTGTGCCACTTGGGGGAGGAAGGTAGTAGAGATAATGTTAAGCTTGGGAAGAGGGAGGGGTGGGGAGGAGGTTTATCGTGTTCTCTGTCTCATTATCCTGCTGTTTTTAGTAATAAATGAATAGTTTTCCGCAAGTCGAGTCTGTTTTGCCTGTAACAGTAACTTTAAGGATTTTCTCCCCATCCTTATCTCAAACCTTGAGCCATTTTTTCTTATATTATCTCCCTCTATTCTCTCGGAGGGTGGGGGGAGTGAGAGAGAGACCGTGTAGTCTGGTCCTGATCAGGGCTGAACTACAACAGCAGTGACATCTGGTTCATTGTAGAGCCAGAGAGAAAGAACAGCTGTGGGATACCAGAGTTGTATTGGTGTCTGTCTCTCTCTTTTGTTTTCTGCAGATAATGTTGAACTCCCTGCATAAATATGAGCCCCAGGTACACATAGTTCGCGTAGGAGGCCCCCACCGGATGGTGATGAACTGCTCCTTCCCTGAGACACAGTTCATAGCTGTGACTGCCTATCAAAATGAAGAGGTAGGCAGATGCCACACTGTGCTCTTGGTCACCATTGATGAGATATATTAAAAGCTTCTTAACTACAAGATCAGCATGGACAGATTGGTCCTTTTCTTGTTTCCCCACTGCTCCCATGCAGTGTAATGCTCCATCCAATCTAATACTCTCTCTTCTCTCTGCAGTAGAACATTGTCTAATCTAGTATCTGGCTGCAGTACTAAGCCAGGTTTAGCTTAACATCCTGCCATGGCTATTCCATGGCAGGTCCATCTCTCGTGGCATCCCAGTGCCTTACTGGAAAAAAAAAGCTACAGTCAAGTCCAGTATCTTTCTCCAGCAATGACTGATAGTTATAATGACAACCCTATCTCTCTCTGGCTCCTTAAAATACATACATTTGCAGAACAGTGCAACATTCCACAGGAAAATTTCTTCCTAACCCCAAAACTGTAATTGAATGATGTTTTGGATTGTGACAATTGCTAACTCATGTGCCACATCCCTTAGCTAGTCTTGCTGCAGAATTGATTCATACTTGGTAGAAATTCAGTGTTTAAACTCTCTTGAAAGGGTCCACCATCCCACAGGATTTGCCAGACTGGACCATGCCATTAGGCTGCCCCAACTGGTGCTCTGCCTGTGGCACTGATCAGTACACAGCACTCTGCAACGAGCAGAGCTCTCTCCTAACCAGCTCTGGAAAACATCATGTGTGGGGATATATTTTGTTAGGCTAACCAGGGCAGTTCCACTTAGATTATTCTGGAAGATATTTTTTCAAGTCTCTATTCCAAATTGCCTTCACTAACATGACTTGTTTTCTGTAAACTCAAGATAACAGCTCTCAAAATCAAGTATAATCCCTTTGCCAAAGCCTTCCTGGATGCGAAAGAAAGGTGAGTTAATATTTTTTTTCTCCAGTGGCATTTTGCTGCTGATATGGTTAAAACTGTGCCATCACAATGTGAAAGATAAATTATGTAACTTAAATCTGTTTCTGCTGTCTTAAATCCACAGTTACTCCACTGACATCAGTGGGGAGACTCTCTGTATAATTATTACAATAGGATCTGAAGTGGGTGAATATCCTCTTGGGGATCCTAGGACTTAGCACTGTCTACACATGAAGCCTGAAATGAGGTGCTGTGAACTTCCCCAGTAATGTCATACACCGTGTATGTTCACTACATTGTACTTACACTCCAATGAATCCTATAATTTGACAGCTTGGGGAGAATAAAAGTTAACTGCAGATGTCAAAAAGCATAACTGAAGTGGAGTTGCACTGTAACTGTAACCTAACTACACTGCTATTACTAAATCTGTGTGATAAAGTATGATGTGTTCATCAGAAGTAACCTGTAGGTGCTAACTATATAAGATGTTACAGGTGCTTCTATCAAAACCAAATTGCGGTTCACCTTTCAAAGATTTACTTGTATCATTCATGCTAATGCAGTGGGGCATACAAATGATGCATTCCAGTCCGTAATCGCTAATAAATTTTGTCTGGATCTGCCATGTCTTCTGACACGTGAAGTGTCCCACGGGACTGCAGGAGAATCTGTATTTCTTTCCACTCCTCTCATGACGTAAGAAGCTGTTAGGTCTCAGCGTCAGGGTTTCCAGCCGCTGAGGGGGAATGCTGCCTTCGGCTTGCCTGGCTGGGCAGGAGGCCAGGCTGAGGCCGGTGACACAAGCAGGAAGGGTGCCCACAGGTAGATTTAGAATTCCAGGTTCAGCCCCCAAATTCAGCACAAACTTATGAGCGTTTTTATGTATGCCACGAAACATAACTTCCTGCTTCCTTTATGTCAGACTGCAGAAAAGTCTACTGCTGCCTAGCAAGTAGTTAAAGAAGATTGATTTTTTGCCTTTTTAACTTACTTTTCAATTTTTAAAGTGAATAGTTCTGCTATTAACTTTATTTTGTAATTTCTCAGTGAGAGGTTTTACCAGTAAGTATCTTGCTTTTCAGAAACCATCCCAAGGATGCTCCAGAAACAGTCTCTGAAGGTCAACATATGACATATTCTCACTGTAAGGTTTTTATTCATGTCAGCTGGTAGTTTTCTGTGATGTGATAAAAGCGCTGGGAACCTGGGACTTGCTTAACTGGATCATACCAGTCATTCTCCAAGTCCTGAATTGTGTTCATGGAAAGGGACCTTTTAAAAAAAGAAGATTGAAGAAACCTCACAGTAGGAAATAGTGTGACAGTTTCTGCAGAGGGATAATTTTCCTTGTGATTCGGTTTCTCAGTATTAAAAGGAATCTATAATTAAGATACTATGCATTTTTTAGGGCTTTCTCCTCCTTTTTTTTTTTTTTTTTCATTTGTAACTGTGAAAATTTTTGTCACACACAAAATTACATTTCATTGGTGAACAGGTTAAAAAAAATGAGGGGAGCAGAGGCTAAGTTTGTTTTAATGATAATCAGTTTACCTTTCGTTTGTTCTTTGATGTTTGTGACATTTTCCTTTAGTTGTTTACAGGTCTTGTTTTTAGGGTTGGTGGTTTGGGGTTTTTTTGGGAGTTGGGTTTTGGGGTTTAGGTGTTTGTTTGGGTTTTTTTTTTTTTTTGATTGCCAGTTGTTCCATAAACCAGTATCTTGGAATCTGTTTGGTATTTCTGAGGCACCACTGATCTTGCAAGAAGGCTGGTTACTTCCTTTCTTGTATTGCCGTGTTTCAGTGCAGTAATAGTTTTCTTCTCTCTTTTTCCTCTAAGTGGGTGGCTGGTTGATTTCCAACCCAGATACAATGTGTGCATCAGGAAGCTCTAATTATCAATACACTGGACCTTTGCCTCTGCCGGCTCCACACACTCCCCACAGCTGCGAGCGGTATTCAGCACTGCGAGGGCATCGGGCTGCTCCGTACCCACCTTCCTACATGCAGAGAAATCATTCACCTACAGGTACAACTGTAATGCTGCTTTGCTTCCAGGGAACAGACACTCTCTGCCTGACTGACGCTTGCTTTAGGTTGGCATGGCATTAAAACAAGCAAGAGCTGAGGCTAGGAAAGAGCATGATGAGTTTCTGTAACAATCTGCACTGAACCCTGCATACACAGAGTATATTTAAGGCAGCAAAACAAGAGGTACAAAGAGCTGGCTGCATGGAAACTTTTAATTATAAATAAGAGTGAATGATCTTGCTTATAGCTCCCAATTACACAAAAAGAGCATTGCAAGCCTTCTTTCAGTGTCATGCCATGAAGCAGTTGCACTCTCAACTTGAAGCAGCCCTTAGGAACATGGTAGGAGCTGACTTGAGATGAAGGCATTTTTGCCAGAATGTCTTTTGAGTTCCTTTCACTCTCTGGATCTGCGTGCAGAGCTCCAGAGTTTGATTTTGCTTTGATCAGAGGAAACTGTCCAGAAACAGGAGTAAGGATAAAGTAATCTGCTAGCTAATTATAATCTAGCAAAGCATCCTGTTTAATGAAAATATTTAAGCTCAATTTATAAGGAAATCTGTATCAAAACATTGCCAGTCATATGGCAATTATCATTGATATAAAGGCTATCAGTCAGACTTGCAGAAATGCATATCCTATGTCTATCATGCTGTACCTTCTCATATATCACACCTGGAATTACAATGGCACCTTGCTACTCTCTTAATAAATTTGTCCTTTTACCTATGGTTAGGAACCTCATGATCAGATTGCATCCTCAGGCCTACCCATGTTCTGTTGCCTTAAGACAATGTCTCTGCAAAAGTCACTGAGGATTTGTTCGTTGTTTTTTTCCTTCCCTCTCCCCCCAAATAAGTTAATTTGTTGGAGAGCTCCAGCAATAATCTTCAGGTATTCTCAGGACATGACAGCTGGACTTTGCCATCCTCTCCACATGCTAATTTGCTCTCGGTGCCACACACGAAGGGAGCTGCCAGCCCTGGACCCAGGTAAGGTTACGGGAAAACTGCTGGTGTTAAAAGGAATGAGGCTTGTAGGACAGCTCTGGTGATTCACACTTTGTTCCAAGCTTTAATCGGCATCCAGGATTTGAAACATGTCCTAAGTGCCCAACTTAGAAATTCCTGGACAGATCTTTCTGACAAGCTAATTATCTCCTGCTCTGAAATCAGTGGAAGCTTTGTTTTTCCCCAGCATTGCTGAAAACCGGAATCTTGGAACAGCCACAGAGGACTCTGGTATCTACAATTTGTGTGCATTTAAAGCCAAACTATTTTTCTCTATATATTCCTCACTGTTCTCCTCCATGAAATTAGGATTCTACTCCCATGCAGGGATGTAACAATCTAATTCATGTTCTATTGTAAAAGTACTGTTAATAGGGTACTAAACAGTCTAGGAATGGCTGTAAATTAGAACTAGAGTGTCAATCAATTATCAAGTATTTCCCCTTCTTTTCCCAAAATAAATGCACATATTTCTTCTCTAATTTAGGTGTCAGGAAAAGAATCTGCAATTCTTTAAAATTCATAAACATTCACAAAAAAAGAGCTTTAAATCTTGAAACTGCACATATATTTGTACATTTCTCTCCCTGCCTCTCCCCAAGGTCACCGGGTCGAATGGTCACTGGTGGTTTTTCTTTTAAGATCTGCAAGGCTGATCTAGTTTACTAACTTGATTTGCATAGCTGCCTTTTAGCAGATAATACACTTGACTTCACTGTGGTAAGTCTTGTGCAGGAGAAAATGCTTTGAAGTAAGTAATTCAATATGTACTGCTTTTTTTTTCCAGCCACTACCCTTGCCTGTGGACAGTAAACAACAGTGCTGTAAATGTTGCCAACCCAGGAAGTGAGGTGAACAGCGGCCCTTCAAGCATGTTTCTAAGGGGTAACGTCCCCCTACCCGCTGCATCATCAGTCCAAATCCCTCTGCAGGGAATGGTGCCTGGCAGCATGGAAACACAAGGGGAAACGGCCCTAGCCAGACTGGCCGACTCTGCGTGGACATCCTCACACTCCTTTTAACGGACAGACAGCTTATGAGGGAAGCTCAGCCAAACAGGACTGACACAAATGGCAAAAGATCCTCTAGAACTGCAGCTCAGAGCAGGGATATGTATGCAGAAAACAGACTTCATCAAACATCACTTTCCATAATGTACCTCTTGTGTGCCAGGGAAGCCAACATGCATAATGCAAAGGCAGGAAATGTTATGGGAACTGGCTTATTGCTGTAAACTTTGTGTCATTCAGGATGATGTCCAAAAAGAATCTTTATAGTTAGTTTTGCTTTGCATAAAAGCTGGTCCGAGACATGGGACTGAGTGAAGCAGACGTGGTAGCTGGATATTTGCATGTAATTTTAAAAGTCCTTTCTGCAAAAAATGGCCAAGTTCAGAGGGAATTGTGAGCAAATTTGCAACCAGGAATTTTGAAGGGACAGCGCTGCTTCAAAGACTTGTGAATCTGTCACATGAGGGTTTTCACAATGCCTGAAACTAAACCCTTCAGGAGATGTAATTAGTCTGACACCCTAATGCCACCTGCATACAATATTCTCTGTCTCCTTCCCTTCTTCAGCTCCTGTTGCTGTTTGTGTGCTACAGGGATAACAGACACACTTGTGCTGGGAAAGTGGCTGCATTGTAGCAGCAGGTGAAGGGCATCTGGTTTAGCATTTATTGTCTGATGTGATGGTCTTTGAAATGAAAAGTTCCAATGTTTTCTATATGTGCTATTTTTGAAACGGTGGAGGGAAAAGAATTATAGAAAAAAGATTCAGCTTGCATTTCCACTTTGCTGCAGGTATAGTGTACAAATAAAATATGAATAAATGGTGTATTATCTCCTCAGTGCCTTTCCAAGGTGTAAATACACACACACAGTCTTTTTTTACCTAACAGCCTCTGAGGGAGTTTAAAGCAGTCTGCCAGAAGCAAGTTGCCAGGACAGGAATGTTCTATTCCTTGGCCAGTGACTGCCTGTATGCTCTTGGGCATGGTATTTCATGTCTTCGTACCTATTTCCACTCTTACCTTTTGTCTGTTTCAGCTCACTTTTTCAGCCTACAGCTACTCCTATTCTATGTGAGTGTACTACATGTAGTGTAGTGGAGGCCTGATCCTGTCTAGGATTTCTAACCACTAGTGTGATGCAGGCAATTAACAGTCATCCCCCGGTCTTCTTTTTCCTCTCTTGTACCTCCTCAGGCAAGCCCTACCAACTTCTCAGAGAAGAGTGCTGCCATTTGATCTCTTGTATGGGTAAAGAAAAAATTGCAAGCAAACTCATGTAGATATGTCTCTGTATAACAAAATGCTCAGCAGCAATTCAGTTGTGTTTAGAGTCACAAGCATTGATAGGGGCTGGATAGGTAGCCCTCAAAGAGGAAATTCTCAGCATAGATATAGAAAAGGATTCTCCAAAGCTCCTGCAAACGGATGTCTCTACAGAGGTGTTTCTGCTTCTGCCAGATACGGCAACGTTCCCTTTGTGAATACTTGTTTATTGCATACAGGCTCTGGGAGCAGCATTTTATTTTGGGTAGACATTAAGGGCAGCAGCAAGGAGAACATTTTCATTCAGGCCATCAAATGTGCATCTGTTTGGTGAACTAAGCAAGCTCCCATTTCATATTCTATTACCTCAGCCCTGAACCATCCCCTTAAGGTGCTCTCAGTGTTACGTGTTTTCATGACTTCCCCATCTGGCCTTTCAAATTCGCTGCAGGCGAGACAATGTGCCAGGATGCACTCAGTAACACTTAGCTTTACTGACTTGTGCCGCTATCCCCTAAAAGCAAAGTAGTGAAGTTTCTTTAGATGTTCATTTTTGTTAATAGAGCCATTGGTCAAACAGGAGCTAACAGAGTGCAAAAAGTTCTGTGGCCTGATATCATTCTAATCCTTGTCAGTTCTGACTGTAAATCTGCCTTTCCACACGCTGTCAAAAGCTTGGTGATGAGTTTCCCAATGTTATGTTTCTCTACCTTGCAGCCAGAAATATAAGTAGGTGTTTCTCTCAAAAACAGCTCTGCTTTACAGATGAGGTTTATTAACTAACTTATGCTACCCTCTTCTGGCTGTTCAGCTCCCCACATACACACCACACGCTGAGTCTATGTAAGATGGCTATAGATGCTAAAAAAGGGCAAGTGGTGACTTCTCTGTGTTCCAGACTTGCTATGCTTCCTTCACAGTTAACAAGTTGGATAATTTTTTAGTTTTCTCAGTAACAAAAGAGTGATTATGAGATGTTACACAAAATGTATTTTTATTTCACAAATAAGTAATCTAGGAGAAATTCCAATTAGCTTCCCTGAGAGTCCCATAGGATTGAAATGATTAAAAAAGGATCAAAATGAACAGCCGGAGTAATTTTTCTTTCTTATTGCTGTAAAAGCAGCCGTGATTCATGTCACAGGAGGCAAAAAGTTCTGAGATCTCAGAAACAAGCTAAGTTTTTGTCACTGTAGACAATCTGATTCAGCCAAAGGCTGAGAAATGATGGGGAGGGATAAAAATACTCTGGGCTTCCTCATTACCTTGACATTTTGCTCCTTTGGTAAAGGCTTTGAGAATTGGTATCTGGCTCGGGCAGATCACTTCTGAGGAGCAGTGAGGGCACTGGAGAGAGCTTTTGCCACTTGTTCGCAAGAAAAGCTGTGTGTTTCCCAGTGCAGTGGAGTTCCCCGCAGTGCAGTGACAGGCTGGGATGCTGGCTGACCATTCTCCTGCAGGAGGCAGATTCCCTTCAACTGTATATAAACAGCTCCTCTCCCAATAAACCATTATTGTGGATCTGGTTTTGCACCTATAGAGCCCTTGTTCACTAAGAGATTTTTGCTTGGCATTAAAAAGCAGACAATAGTAATTTCTGACTGAATATTTCACTGGTTGCTATAAGCTGTACCTTAAACTGCAGCAAGAGAAGAAAACAAACACATGCTCCCCCAATATACATTCCCTTCCTCCCCCAGTTTTTATATATTTTGACAAAATAACTTCTTGATTTTGTGGAAGAGAAACACATCAAGAGACTGGAAGAGCTCTTTTGAGGTTTCCAGGGTAAATACACTACCTGGTATTAATGACAATTCATATTTTTCAATGTAACTGGATTATGGCGTCTCTTGGCCTATGAAACACAGTAGGTTTTGCCCTGACTGAGCAGCAATGCTGGGCACAGGGGCTGCAAGGCAGCCCTGCCGTACCTGTACCCGTCAGGCCTCTCACCTGGATGGCTGGAGGGCAAGGACTTGGGGGCACACCTCCATACAAATCTTCATGTAATTTGAGGGAGGAACCTTTTTTTTTTTTTTTTATTTCTGCAGGGCTTTAGCACTGTATCCAGCTACTAAATGTGAGGTTGCAGTGAGGAGATGCCTCTGGCTATGCCTGTGGAGAAGCTTTTCTCTCAGAGGGTGGCCCACAGCTCCCAAGGTAGCCCATTTTAAGCCTGCAAGGAGGGATGATGCTTGTTGACCTCTGCATGGTCAGAGGTGGGTGCTCTCAGCAGCCTGGCTGGCCCCGTCTCAAAAAGTCGCACCTCCTGTGATTTGCTCTGTCCTTGCTGGGTATCCTTCCGCGATGGGTTCTTCCAGCCCATGTACCTCACCTCAGGCATCTGCGGGTATGCCAACAGAGGGGCTAGGTGGCTTCAAATGTTCACATCCATGATGGTGGAGTTTTACGGGAACGTCCCTCCATCAGAAAATCAGAGAGCAGATAAACACCAGCATCCTGAAGTCACCAGCACCAGCCCAGACGCTTCTTGGTGAGCCAGCCCTAGGCACCCATCAACACAGACATCTGTGCCTCTGTTGCCAATGGAGAACAAGCAGCAGATAACCTCCTCAGAAGCAACTTTCCCCCTTCACACCCTTGTCCTGCCCTGTTCCCCCCGAGCAGGCTGTATCCTGCCCTCTCCAGGAAATCCTGCCTCTGGCCTTGCACTGGACACCGTGTCGCTGGTCACTACCCCTGTGGGTCAGCCCACTTCATCTCTCAGAGCAGACTTGACCAAGGCGTTTCTGAGTTCTCAGATAATCAAGAGCTCTCAGGCTTACAAATATTCAGGTGTTTTGGGGATTGTTCACTGAGGATGTCCTGCCTGCTGCAGAAATGTTTTAGGATGACTGCCCATTTTTTCTTAATATCTACTGATGCATAAAACACAGGCATTTTGAGAAGGCTGGCTGTTTTGACTAGGCACAGGATATAGCCCCTCTTATGTGGCAGGTTTGTAGTGAACAGAACAAATGAAGATGCCACGGCCTGGTTCCCAAAACACTTCCTAGGCAAGAGCGCATCTGTTCGTAAAGGTCACTTAGAAGAATCTGGAATTTCACAGTATTAGAAAATATTTCTGTCCGTTTAAACTTAACTGCTATGGTTTGGCCACGCTGAGGTGCGACACTGGGTGCACTGCTCAGGTGTGGTTTTGTCCTGAGCTAGTTCTGGGTTCTCGCCCTTGGGCAGATCCTCTGTATAGTTCACTCAGGTTCTGTGTTTTGTTTGCTTTTAAAATGAGCACGCTAATAACTGACAATATTTAACCATTTTTATATTTTAGCCATATATACTGGTTATACAAGTATGCAGGCTAAAAATAATCCTTCTAAACAAAACACTTGCCCTGGTACAAAACCACTCTTCCCACCTAATGGCTGTAACTATTGTGTGTCATAGTCTGCTAGGCCTACGGCAACAATAAATAACAGTCCTTACCACAGAGATGCTAATGCTTACTGTATGGTTTGAAAGTCTCTCATGTAAGATGTTATTGAAACAAAGTATGAGTGATTTTTATGTTGAGTTGAAGGATATGCTCAGTTTTTAAATGAAGAATTTATGGGGAACGAATAAACTAGGGGAGGATAGAAATTATCTGGACTGAATGCCTATAGTTTTCATAGACTTTCTGTAGGACTTTGCATAAATGACTTACAGCCTTGTAGGTCAAGTGCCTGAGCATATTTTTTGTATCAGCGGCAGTATTGCATCAGACATGTCAGTTTCTCATCTGAAAACTGGGCATTTTGCCTTTCTCTCAACCTCGTAGTGGGAGATCTGCAGGGTCGGAGCTCCTCTTACTGCACATACGTTCAGCAACAGCAAAATGAGGCCTTGTTTCGCTGGGGCCTTTTGGTGGACTCTTATATACAAAAATTACAGAGCCTTGAGTGTTTTTCATGTGTGTATCACCAGTGGAGGCAGCAGTCAGTAGCACTGTGGTCCTGGTACTGTAAAACCTGTGAGCCGAGCTCTGAATAAGACGTTGTTGGTGTTGCCAAAACACAACCTGACTCCAAGAAGGAAGCAGTCCATTTAAGTAATCTGCAGATGGTGCCACAGAAAATCTTTTAAAATGTTCTAGAAATCTGTTTGCTACGCTCTACATTTGCAGTGCAATTGAGGTAAAGCTGTCTTCCGTCGTTCTAGCTTGTTCTGTGAAAAATCAGAACTCCCATGTAATTCCCATCACCTTTACTTTTGTTACAAACTCGACACTCAGGACAAGTTCAGGCCTACTGGCAGGACCAAGCCAGGCTTGTGGGCTTTGCGGATTGCACAAGATCTCACCCAGGAGCACCAAACACTGGGAGGACAGGCAGGACTGGAGCCCCTGTCCCCCTGTCACTGGGGTCTCTTGCAGCTGTATCTGGCACATCACTATGAGCAAAGGAGTGAAGAGTCAGATTTGCCAGGCACAGGGTGCTTGCTGCCTGCTATGGTTTGTACCTCCTGTATTTTTTATCCCAGCAGCTAGATTGCTTTTCAGAGAGGATGTAGTAAAAACAAATTATGAAAACTTAACTTCCTGGTGACGGGACATTAATTAGGCACCCTGGAAACATTCAAGGCCAGGTTGGACGGGGCTCTGAGCAACCTGATCTGGTTGGAGAAGTCCCTGCTTCTTGCAGGGTGTTGGACTAGATGACCTTTAAAGGTCCCTTCCAACCCAAACCATTCTATGATTTCTACGATTCTGTGATTTAAACCACAAAAATATACTGTAACCCTTGGTGTTGTCAGAACCCTGGGTGCACTAATGAGTCTTAATTGCCCTGACCAGCATCACCTGGGGCCTCCACCCACACCCCTGCCCTTGGGCCCTGGAACCTCATTTGAGCTCAGCCTGAGGGGCTTGCTTTTTGTCTGTGTTGGGGAGTGTCCCCTCTGATTCTTTTCTTGAGTTGGTGTTTGGCTTTCCTGGACCGGGCTTCTTGCCTTGCCTGATGCTCACTAGGCTGTTGCTAGGACGTGTTTCCATTGCAGTCTTGCTCTGCTCACTGGGCTCAGCTGCAGAGGGCTTGTGCCCTGTTGATGAGAGAGCCCTGCCTGCATTGTGGCATCCTTTGGAGTGCAGGTCTGCTGTTGATACCCCTGGCAGGTTTGTAGCTGTTTAATTTCTGTCTCACTTTATGTGATCCTCTCTGGTGAATGAGGAGCTCAACAGGGCATCTTGATGCTGTCCTGACCAGCTTCAAATGTGTGTGGCTTTGGCTCTGCTATGGGTATGGCACACAAACCTTTGGAAGGGTAACACTTAAAACGTGTCTGATTGTGGGGTGCTGGCCAAAGATCAGGCTTGTGTGGAATATGCAGCTGAAACTTCGAAGAGAGAGGGTCATCCCTAGGAAAGAACTGTTTTACTATCCAAATCTGTACTCTGCTTGGTGAAGAGGGGTTGTTCCTTATTCGCATAGTGGCGTCTGTTGAGTGTCAAGCGTACCCTGAGAGGCAGGTCTCCAGGGGAGCACAGGAGAAATAAGGATAAGCTTGTTCAGAACTTGTTTTGCCTCTGCTTGTTTGTCCTGGCTGTCCAGGCTGTGAATTCTTGTGAAACAGGATTGTATCTCCCTATGCTGTTTCTTTGGTACCTCGTTGCTTTTTGGGGAAAACAGTTACAGCTTTTTGTTATAGCTTTTAGTAATTATAAATAATTGCAGTGGCTTAAAAACTGCATTTAATGATAATATGACAAATTACATGTGTACGTATGCAAAGAGGCGAGAGTTTTCATGACCAATATTTATTGCTGCTACTACCGTAAAATACTAGTTTTGTAAAAATCAGAATTTTCTTTTCAGGGAAGGCCAATTTTTGTTGATATTTTAAAGTGTTACATAAATGTTCAGAAGGGTGGCTGAATGGTAGTATTTCAGCTTAAATTGACTTTCACTTTGAAATTCAGAGTTCTTGTGGCTTAAAAAAATAAACAAAAAATATCTTATTTTGAGAGTACTAAACTCCTTAAGTTGAGATTTTTACTGTAATTTCTTTCTAGAATTATATCTTGCATGCTCTCATTTTGGAATATAGAGACTTTAAGATCATTCTTTTGGGGCAGGAAATACATAAACAAATGCTCGATCTGCTAGCATTGTATGATCTGTTAAGAGTAAAGCAGAATTGTACTTCTAAAGAGTATGTTATTTTTCCAACTGACTACACGCTATAATTATGGAAGACAAAAATATGTGGATTTTAAGAGTTTTGGGAAGAATTATGTTCTAGGAACCCTAGTGGGCAAATCTGAAAGAAAGACTTAAGTGTATATGCAGGCTTGAAAGTACTTATGTGTGAACCTTACTCTTCTTTCTAGCAAAGTCAGTAAGAACAGCTTAAAAATTATTGCAATTCATTTCCTATAAAGCCAAAGCACATATTTCTACTTGGTTTGGCAAGGGAAAAAAAAAAAAAAACAAAGCACAAAACCGAACCAACCACCACTAACAAAAAAAACTCAAAACAAAAAATCCAAATCAATCAAAAATTCTGCCTTTCTCCATGTGTTTCTATATGCCATTGCACAACAGTTATGACTTTGTTTTTCAGATGCTGTATCTCTAAATATCTTTGTCTCTCTTCTGTTTGCTTGTTCCAGAGGACAGTATGTAACACTGAAGGTGCAGACTGTGTCTCACCTCCAGAGGAGTAAGACATCATCAGAGCAGAAGTGTGGCAATTTAACCAAGAAGAGTCAGTGAGAAGCAGGTATAAAATAAGCATATGAGCACATGGCAAGATGAGGTAAGCTGAAGGCAGCTCTCGTGCTGAAACAAACGTTCTTGCTGGCGCAAGTCATCTTCCCTTAGACAAGCTGACTTTGCACTGGCTGACACTGTAGCCCACAGCGGCTTGGATAAAAGCATGGGCCATCCTTGCCCTCCTCACTGCCGTTGCTTTCGCTTGCCCACCATTTGTGTCAGTACTCCTCCTCAAGGCTTATCGCCGTCTGCCAGTGGGGGTACTTGTCCTGCACCCAGCCAGCCGTGGCGTGAGCCTGGGCTGGGCTGTGTGTATGCAATGTGTGTGGTGTTCCACAGGAAATGTGGTGTTTGCTGTGTAAGCAGTGTAACCTGGGAATCCCTGCGTAAGGGCAAGGCTGTACAAGGTACTGCTTTTTCTGAAGTTACCCAGAGGCTCTAGGGAGCTGCGTGGTTTTAGGGTGGTGGTCCTTCTTTCCTAATTGCCTAAATGCATGGGAGTCAGCTTGTTCATTAGCGCAGAAGT
Source organism: Tetrax tetrax (assembly GCA_009806455.1). Classification (NCBI taxonomy): domain Eukaryota; kingdom Metazoa; phylum Chordata; class Aves; order Otidiformes; family Otididae; genus Tetrax; species Tetrax tetrax. The sequence goes on from WHYT01016267.1 coordinate 50,033, forward strand.
TCTGGAGAGTACTCAGTCTAATGGAGTGCTGGTCTTGGACAGGTCCTGCTCTATATGAAGTAACCGTGTAACTTGGAAGACTGAAGGGCTGAGCTTACTACTGGGCATCAGGGAACCAAGTTGTTCTGGGGCAGGCTTTCAGCTGCTATGAAATTCCACCGTGCCAGTGGAATGGCTTTCACCAGCTGAGCATCTTTCTTTCAAACCCTAAGGTCTCCAGACAAATCAATTTTAGCCCTAGGACAAGCTGTGTGCGTGTGTCTGCAGCATGACTGTGGATAATCTCTATTTGTAACCCTCCCCATAACTTAGCTGGCAGACGGGAAACTGGCCATGTTCTCTGATGTGTTTGAATGTCCTCAGGTCCTTGCTGTCCTCTCCTATAAACGTTCCTCTCTGCAGAAGTAAATGCCCAGACAAAAAAAATCAATTTCTGTAACACACGTTGGTCAATTGAACCAATTTTGCGCTGAGAAGTCAAATATCCAAAAGGGACACATTGTTTTTGATCTATTCTGTCAGCATGCAATAAAATGCTTTGTACAGATTTATTCAAATCTTTGGTTTGAGTCACCTAGACCAGACTTTTTTTTTTTTTTTTTTTTTTTTTTTTTTTTGGACATTGCTTATAGCAAGAAATCTAGTTTCTGGACCCTTTAAATGTTTTCATTAATTTTTCTATTAGAAGGATTTATATAAGTAGACAATCAACCTAGGAATGTAGGATTGACAAGGAGCTACAGGAGCATGCTCTATTCCACTGCCATTGGAAGGAAAATATCATTCATTTTATAAGGTGATCAAGATTTATTGGGATATTAATTGAGACTTAGGAACCTATAGCCCTGTGAGAAGGCTGACATTTAGAAACCTTATTTCCAGCCTAAATGTGTTTATGGTTAATTTATAAACAGTTTTTGGGCTGGCATTATCACTTAGCTGAAATTATTCATTTCCTCTTGCTTTTTGGTGTTGTTTTTCTTTTGTGTGTGTATTTCGTTGTGTGGTTTGGGAGTTTGTGTTTTGTTTTGTGTTTTTTGGTTTGTTTTTTTTTAACTACTGTACTTAGCAGCACTTCATAAATTGCCCTTTTAAGACAGTTTTACATCATGCATCATTTCATCTTGCTTTTGCTGGAAGAGGAGATGCTTGCTTTTCCCTCAGCTGTGTATTCCTGCTGCTTCTTTTGTCCAACCCAGCCATGCTGCAGCAGCAGAACGAGCTGCGTCCCCTCACGATCTCATTTGCTCAAAGCAAGGGAGACAGTGGGACTGGGGACGTGGGACTGCCCTTCTGATGGCAAGCTGCTGTTAGATCAGATTAAAATTATTTTTAAACTACAATCCCAGCCTTAATTTTGCTGGCTAACCAAGCAAAGATTTGGTTTTATTTCACCTCCCTGTTCAGGTATTTGCTTTTCTGTTGCTGTGTTCATCCTAGAGCCCTTTTCTGTGCTGACTCAGTTGAAATTCATCCATCCTGAACTTGGTGAGCAGAGCTGTCTGCAGTATTTCAGGAGGCAGTGTTTACCAGTGTCTTGTACAGTGCCACAAAAACTACCCTCTTTCTCCTGGGAATACTTCAACAAATTCATCTTATGATCAGACTTGCCTCTGTCACAGAAGGTAAGCTTCCATTCTGGGCAGCACCGATGCATGAGGCATGACCTTTTCTTCCCCTTACTGCTAAAGTGCTCATGTGATTCAGGGCTCCTTGTACCTTTTACAGCTTTATCTGAACCAGCCTGCTTACTGCTGTGAGATTTGCTTTGCTAAAATATTGGTGCTTACAGAAAAGCTGGAGCAGAGGAAAACCTTAAATAAGGGAGCAGATGGATTGTTAGCTACACAGGGTAAAATCCTGGCAGTACTTCCACTGACTTAATAGGGTAAGGAGTCAGTAAAGATAATTTGGCCTTTCACACAATGTCTGTCTGACTAAATCAAGACCTTACATAAAATCTGATGTCTAATAACTGTTGAATGTATGATTCATCCCCAATTTCAGTATGAAAATAGGAAAGCGGTGGAGAGAGAGAAAAGGAGTGGGAAGTAGGAAACACACAACCTCCACAGTGTATTTTATACTTGATATAATTTCAGTGAGGCCTGTATTTCACCTTGGTGAAAGAAAAAGCTTAAACACTGCATCCTGTGTCATAAGGAGCTAGGTGATGTGTGAAATGAATTTGACCTGAAAAAACATGAAAGGGGGTGCAGTCTCCTGCCATAAATAAGTAATTAAAAGCTATCATCTTGCATGCAACAGCAGTGGCAGCTGCCTAACTGGATGTTAAAAATATCCCTGACAGGCTTTGAAAAGCACATGTTTGCATGGTGGTGAGATAACTGGTACTTTGGCCTTTGTACAGGATGCAAGAAACCAGGGGCTGATGTCTGAGCTAATGTCTGAATAGCTGCTTCCTCTTGCTGCCCAGGCTCCGCATCCCCAGGTTCTGACTCATGCCGAGGTCCTGGATTTTCAAACAGAAAGCCAGCTCCTTTCTGCACTCCTCCTTCAGAATTATATCCTTGCTTTGCAGAAGGCTTGTCTTCAGCGCAGCTTCTTTTTCTGATGTTATTTTCTTCCTATTTAATCGGAAAGGGGTAAAACTGGTCTGCAGGTCAGCGGTGATCTTGAAGCATAATTGCATGTTACAGCCCCTTGTACAATTTGCACAATCAAGAGCAGAAGACTTTGTGATTGCCTGTTAACTCCAGCAGCCCAGACTTGCCTGTCAAAAAGAAGAAAGAAAACAGGTTTGTATAAGGGAGGAGGATGACCCAATCAAAGCCAAGCTGCAGACACCTTACTGTTTTTCTTCCCTTCTGCCCGGCAGTAAGTTGCTACTATATTTTTTTTTTTTTTTTCTTCACAATCCAGCAGATGGTGTTAGATGGCTATTTAATGACTCGCATGGGACTGAAATAAGATCTTGTTGGTGATAGAGCAATTTTGCAGAGATGTTCAGTGAATCTGAAAGCTGTGATAGGCTCCCGTTTTAAGCATCTGTGCGTATGCTTGCGGCTTACTACTAATAGGAGGTGGGGAGCTGCATAGCTGTAGTACTCAATTTAAATTGAGACTTCTGTGACATCTATCATACTACTCTCTCCAATGGTTTAGGTGTGTTTGAGTCCAATGGAGTAAAATTAATATAACCACAGACCCCCACTGAACACTTTGAGGTCAGGTGATGTACAAATTATTTTTGCTACTTAATTTTTAATAGTACTTCCTCTTTGCATGCACCTGAAGAGGGAGAGTGAAGCCATGTAATTCTCTGCCGTGCACTGCTGTGACAGAATCTCCTAAATCACACCGTCCACACAAAGGAAACAAGTGAGGTGGAATTAATAAAATGTGAGCTCAGCAGGTTGTACACTGTTCAGCCAGGCTAAGATATGACATCAGTCTCTGACTGCTTTCCGTTAGCTGGTGGGATGAATGCACTGGGTCTTGGTCAAGCTCCTAGAGGACAAGTGTGTGTCTACACTGCTGACCTGGGGCCTGTTACAGATAACAGTATTATCTGGAAATTGGTAATTGTGAGGTGATTAGTACAGCTGGGGAAAATCAGCTTGGATAGATATATATACATACACAGTGGCTATAGCTTATTACCATTTAGGAAAGATCTTGGGGTCATTTTGGATATTTCATAGACTGGCTAGCACACAGCAGTTGGAAAGTTAGGAATTGTAGGGATAAATAGATACTCATCCATTCTGTTACCCTATAAGTCAGTGGAGTAACCTGCCTTTTCACCAGTTTTAAGGAGGTCTGCCTCAAGCTTGTAGAAGAGCTAGAAAAAAAGTATGGAAATAGGCAACAAGAATAGTCAAAGGTATGGACTAATTAGTACATGAAGAAGGCATAAGTAGTGTGACTCTTCACCCTGGAAGAGAAGTGACTGGCATAGGATATGGGGGAGTGCTATAAATGCTATAGTAAAGATGAACGGGGAAAGACTGTTGTGTGGTTTTGGTGGTTTTTTTTGGTTTTTTTTTGTTTTTTTACATTTTTGTGGAAGTTGGGGAAATAAATGGATCCAAAATAGATTAGACAAAGCCAGAAGACCCATTGCTGCTGTAAAACATGACCATATGAATGATGCAGACTCTGGTAATATACCATGAGAAGGATCAACCTAAACATTGCCTTTTCAGTCTTGTTGCCAAGCTTAGTCTTTAGCAATTCCTGGTAGGTCACCTGTAGATTTGGCCAGTGGTTACTTTAGGTGGCTACTGGAAATGGAATTACAGATTTGTTAAGGTCTTATTTTCCTCGAAGACAATTATGCATATTTAGGTTTTGGATTTCAGAGGTGGAGGTCTATAGGTATGCTACTGTAGGCCTACGGGTAGGCTACTGTACCCTGTAATTCAGAGAGCTGCTTATAAAACTCAATCTAAATCTGCCTTCATTCTGGACACAAGGGCTGGGCTCAAGTCTGCTGGTGAGAATTCACCTTAACATGAAACAGTTAACAGACTGACATAGAAAATTATGAGCAGGACAGCCTTGACATGCCAGTCATGGGCATAATTTATACAATCCCAGAAAATTTGTTTTATAAAGTGACAGCTTTTAGTGATGGGATAATGTATTCTACTTGGTAGACTCGTTCCTGAGCAGTCACTAAAAATAGCAAGCACTAGGGTGTACAAATGTACCAAGTAGAGGCACAGAAAATGAGAGAAAGGTAGAGCAGAGTGACATGTGTGTTAATAGTGTGCAGGACTGTTTTCTGGGAAGGGTTTTTCTTGTTGTTGTGGTGGGGTTTTTTTGAGTTACTCCTCTGACAGGATGGAGGTTTGTTTCTGTCCTGTAGTCCATGAGAAGTAGTGCATAAATCCACACTCAGTAATGAGAAGAACTTATACTATGATATTTAATCTTAGAGCATCCCAAAGCAATTTTCAGACAACTAACCACAAAAGGATTCTTATCAATATCTGATCTGGGAAGCAGAGTCATCCATAAGTGTGACCAGCTTTTCAATAGGATGATAGCTGGAAATCCTGTGTCCATTCTGGTGGGGTGGGAGGAATTACAACCAACTCCTAAGGCAACCTTCACCTCCCTATAGTTCCTGTTTTCTGATATTCCTGGCTAGCTTGCAGTACCTTTTAAAGGAGGGAGGGCTGTGATTTTACCTTGTGCCCTGAGTTTTCAGAGGGGATTTGCTTTCCCTAAGAAAGGCCACATATTTCTTTTTGTTGGTTTGCTCAAGAAAGAGTGAAGAAAAAGAGTATGTAAGGAAAGACTGCTGGCTAGTGCATCTCAAAGCTCTTGCTGGTTTGAAGGGGGATGTTGTGGCTAGTAGTACTGCTTTGATGTCTAATATATGTTCAATTCTGCATTGCAGATCTGATGTAGATGAGCTGGCTGAGCATGTAATACACTGTGCTTGGGCATTAAAGCTGTCTCTTTAGGCTGATGTAGCTCTCGGTTACGTTTTAAAAATCTCTTCGCTGCTTTCATCTCATCTGGTTCATGTCCATAGATGCAGTTCTTGATGGAAATAGACTCATTCTTGCATTTGCAGTACAATAATTCTCTCAAGATACTGGGTTTTGGTAGGTTTTTTAATTCTATTAGTGTCAGTTTAGTTTATCAGCTTCTGAGGCAGCTGTACATGTCCCCATCCTATGTGGGCTGATGGGGAGCAGAGGCTTTCAAAATGGTCCTTGGCAGCCAAGAAGGTGCCAGTTCATAAGTAATTGTTGCTGTGGTAACACATCAATGCACTGTCCCTGGGCCGAGTTTTCACTGGTAGGTGCTAACATTTGAAATTATTAACCTGGACTGGGAACTGTGGTTGTGGCAGAGAACTGCAAAATGGGATTAACCACTTGAGGTTAAGGATAAGCCAAGATATCTTAAGCAAAGATATCCCGTACTTCCCCAGATGGCTCTGAAGATTGATGAGGGGACAATGCAGTATTTAGGGGGTTTCAGCTTTTCAGTGATCTGAACAGGAAGAGTGGGTATGCGAGTGCAGTAGCAGACAAAGTCCACAGCCTTTCCTTTCCTTTCTTATTTACAGCCTTAGGAAAAAGTCCAAGGACTGACAGAAGAAATTGACTTGCTTCAGATATGTTCTAAATCCTCCTTTCCTTCCCAGTGACCGCTAACCAGACAGTGTTGTGAATCTAAACTGGTACTGTCCATACTGAGGCAAAGTCATCAAAATCTTCAAGACGTTTTTCACTAACACTGAATTTGCAATAAGGGCTGCAAATGGAAGTGTTGCTTAGGAATCTATCTATCTTGCTGTTCAGTAGGGCCTGTTGTGATAGGACAAGGGGTAATGGGTTTAAATTAGAAGGAGGTAGGTTTAGATTAGATATTAGAAAAAAATTTTTTACAATAAGAGTTGTAGAGCACTGGAACAGGTTGCCCAGAGAGGTGGTGGATGCCCCATCCCTGGAAACGTTCAAGGCCAGGCTGGATGAGGCACTGAGCAACCTGATCTAGTCAGGGATGTCCCTGCTCCTTGCAGGGGGGTTAGACTAGATGACCTTTGAAGGTCCCTTCCAACTCTAACCATTCTATGAATCTATGATTCTATGATCCTTTCTTCTTTCAGTTATGCTTCTTGAAAACAACTTGCTACATATTTAGAGGCCATTTGTAAGATTAAAAGCATTATATTCTTTCTGGTGCACATGCACTAACTGCTTGCCCTAATGTCACCTTCCTGAGATAAAGAAAGCTTTATTTCAGTGGTGTGGTTTTTGTTTTTTTTGGTTTTTTTTGGTTTTTTTTTTTGTTGTTGTTGTGGGTTTTTTTTTTTCTTTTAGTATGAAAAGATATTTGTTACTTCTATTCCTACAGCTCTCTGAAGCTTGAGAAGTCTATTTTTTCTAAAAGATTTCCTATTTTCAGAATGAATGAAATAATATATCCTTCTGTTACTATAGGAAGTATCTTTTTTTTTTCCTGGTGATAGTATGGATTTAATGGATTATAAACTTGGATTTAAGAAAAAAACCCCTCCTTTTTAAAATAACTTATTTTCTTATTGCTACTCCATCCTTTCTTGCAAGAAATATGTTTTTTTTTAATATAAACCATAATGATTTCTTCTGGACTTCTCATTGAACAAGGAGGACCCGGGCAACTACAGGCCGGTCAGCCTCACCTCTGTGCCTGGCAAGGTCATGGAGCAGATTCTCCTGGAAACCGTGCTAAGGCACATGGAGAGCAAGGAGGTGGTTGGTGACAGCCAACATGGCTTCACCAAGGGCAGATCTGCCTCACCAGTTTAGTGGCCTTCTATGACAGGGTGACAGCATTGGTGGACAAGAGACGAGCAATGGATATCATCTACCTGGACTTGTGCCAAAGCATTTGATGCTGTCCCGCACGACATCCCTCTCTCTAAACAAGAGAGGCATGGGTTCGATGGATGGACCACTCGGTGGATAAGGAGTTGGCTGGATGGCCACACTCAGAGTGTGGTGGTCAACGGCTTGATGTCCAAGTGGAGACCGGTCATGAGTGGCATCCCTCAGGGGTCCATGTTGGCCCCAGCCTTGTTCAACATCTTTGTCGGCGACATGGACAGTGGGATAGAGTGCACCCTCAGCAAGTTCGCCTGTTGCAGTAAGGTCAAGGACTCCGTGGATGGTGTTCCGGAGACACTTATTCTCAGTCAGCATAAATCTTTTATAACTTTTCTAAGTTACACACGAAGTGCATGCACCTAAACATCTAATTGGATTGGTCACAATATCCTGTTCACGCGCCTTAAGCTTCATTTGGATTGGGTATAGACTTTTGGTTGTCTTTTCTATTTTTGCCTTTGGTATTTCTTTATCTTGTTCTAGTTGCTGTTTTTTGTTATTGAGCAAGTGGTACTCAAGGACATAGCTCAAATTCCTTAATATCAGGCAGCTGTACTACGCTCTCTGTTCCCACATTCGCCAATGACACCAAGCTGTGTGGTGCTGTCAACACACTGGAAGAGAGGGATGCCATCCAGAGGGACCTGGACAGGCTGGAGCGGTGGGCCTGTGCCAATCTCATGAAGTTCAACCAGGCCAAGTGCAAGGTCCTGCATCTGGGTCAGGGCAATCCCAGGCACAAATACAGACTGGGCAGAGAATGGATTGAGAGCAGCCCTGAGGAGAAGGACTTGGGAGTGCTGGTGGATGAAAAGTTCAACATGAGCCGGCAATGTGCCCTTGCGGCCCAGAAGGCCAACCGCATCCTGGGCTGCATCAAGAGGAGCGTGGCCAGCAGGTCGAGAGAGGTGATTCTGCCCCTCTACTCTGCCCTGGTGAGACCCCACCTGGAGTACTGTGTCCAGTTCTGGAGCCCCCAACATAAGAAGGACATGGACCAGTTGGAGAAGGTCAAGAGGAGGGCCACAAAGATGATCAGAGGGCTGGAGCACCTCTCCTATGAGGACAGGCTGAGAGAGTTGGGGCTGTTCAGCCTGGAGAAGAGGAGGCTATGGGGAGACCTGATAGCGGTCTTCCAGTACCTCAAGGGGGCCTACAAGAAAGATGGGGAGAGGCTGTTCAGTAGGGCCTGTTGTGACAGGACAAGGGGTCATGGTTTTAAAATAGAGGGAGATACATCTAGATTGGATATTAGAAAAAAATTTTCACAATGCGAGTTGTAGAGCACTGGAACAGGTTGCCCAGAGAGGTGGTGGATGCCCCATCCCTGGAAACATTCAAGGCCAGGCTGGATGAGGCTCTGAGCAACCTGATCTAGTCAGGGATGTCCCTGCTTCTTGCAGGGGGGTTGGACTAGATGATCTTTGAAGGTCCCTTCCAACCTAAATGATTCTGTGATTCTACTGTGATTCTCATATTCCCGAGTTTGATCTGAAAGAGCCCGTTAGGCTTAAGCTATCTATGGTCAGCAAAATAGTCCAGCACCTTCATACGAGATCCAAAAAGCTCAGAAGCTCATGTTGTCTCTTCAGCTGTTTGTGCCAAAGCGCTGGATATAAAAGATCAAATTATGTTTCATGTTTTGTAAGTCTTTCCTGGTCACTCCTGCTTTCTTTTTGCTATGACACCCTTCCTGGGTGGCTGAAGGGTCTGCTGCCATTCCCGCCCTCCGATAATTGCTCTAGCTCAGGGATACTCAGCCTTTCCCATATCACAGCCATCTTTTCAGATGTTCACCCTCCCAGATCTGCAGGTACTATCTGCCCTTTGCTGACAGGACCCTCAGGGGGCAGTTCTTCACCTTTGTGGCTTCTCTGCTCTGTGGGATGGGCAGCTACAATGAGGCTTAGGCCATGGCTCTTTACAAAAGTGGCTGCTTTCCTTGACTTTGAGCAGTGTATTCCTTATGCTCCGCTGGTAGGAAACCTTACAGCAGATTGGTTGGGTTTTGTTCTGAAAGTGTCACTGAGCTTGTGTATGAGGTGAGCTGCAATGCTTTGCTGAAAGCATTTTTATTATGGGAATGCAGAAATTTTAATCCTCCCTGTTACTGTTTCTTGTCTTGCTGCTCTGTGTGGCTTGTTTTCATAATTTGATTACTACATAATGCTGGAGAAAGAAAGAAACAAAACCACTGTTTGTATTAGAGTTGCAACAGTTGGGAGATGGCCAGCAAGCAAGTCAGTCTACACAGTCAAAACCAAAAATTTTTTGAAAGATTAGACCAAAGATTGTTTTTGAAGCTATGTCTTCTCTGTACAAAACCAATTTTAAATAAAATGATTCATGGTCTTGTTCTCACACAGTGATATGATCCACAGGTAAAGAACAGAAATGAAAAGAACACCCTACCATTCCCAAAAACAAATGCACAGGAGAAAAGAACAGGTCGCCCCCTCCAGCCTTTCACAAACAAATGCCTAAACATTGTGCCTTTGCTGCTGCATGAAGATCAGGGCCAGTCTGGGAGGTAAACTGGAAGGTAAACTACCTCCTGCTAAAAAGGCAGGCATGTATACTGGATTGCTTAAAAGATGGGAGAAAAAAAATAAAAAAGAGGAGGGGGCAGGGAAGCCTTTTATGGCTTTTATGGTATTTTTACTTCAAGTTGCCATCAGATTGCTGTTGTGCTCTAAGTTAGCTTATTGTGCCAGTGCAGAAGTTTCTAGAGAGCTTACCTGCACTTGGAGAAAGGTAATTGTCTTTGCTTCAGCTGGTAGATTTGGAAGAAAACTTCGTAGGTAAGTGATTTGTAAGTCATTCAGACCTTTGTATGCCCACGTGACTTCTCTTCTTCATCTCAGGGGAAACTAAGTCAAAAGAGGAGTTTCTAGAAAGGGGGACCACTGCACCAGTGTTCTCCATTCAGTCCCTGAATGGCTCTGAAGAGTAGTAGCATGTCAAATATGTTAAAGGCTGCAACTGATGTAACGGGGTAACAGAAATGAGTGCTATGTGAGAGGTCTAAGGTTTAATGTTCTTGGTTTAAGTGTGTCCACTATTTGAGCACACAGCACTTTGGCAATCAACATTATAAATTAGCATGGCAAACATTAGCCTTGTCTCTTTGCTTGCAGCACAAATGCTGCCCTGGCTGACTTTCCTTTTTTTTTTGTCTCACTGGGAGGATTGAGGATTGCCTTGTCTGTAGCTTTGACATTCCTGTAGCAAATCTCAGACAAGTGGATGTCAGAGCCGTTCATTTAATCGACTGAGCAGTGTCAGGCTCCTACCAGCAGCCATTTTAAGCTTTTTCAGGGGATAAGTTAATTTATGACATAAAAAGGAGGAGAGGTGAAAACAAAGAATATCAGACTAACTTTATTGTAAGTATTGAGTGAGATCTATGATAGTCATACAGAAAGTAAACAAAGACTCAGACTTCCTTGTCTCATCAGAGGTAATCTAACATCCACTGCATTTACCCCAGAAGGATGGTGGAGAAGGGTTAACTCTGGGTGTTGTTTCTGGACTTTAGTATTGCTTAGCAACACTATCTTTTCACTTGAAAGGTGGTGAATAGGGTATTTCCAAGATGAAATGACTTGCCTGTCCTTCTGTCAAGGTTGGAGGTAAGGGTGGGTCCCAGAGACCTTACCTCTTTGGCCAGCTCTGGATCTGTGTGCTACGCTGTGCAAGCCCCTGCTTTAGAGCATGCATCTAAGTTATGGAGCATCTGATATTGATCTTGAGCATCGGAGGTTAATGTCCAGAACAGGATATTATATTTTATTTATAGGCATTGCTTTGTTGCTCAGTGGTAATGGTAGCAGAGTTTTTGTGGTTTTTTGGTTTGTTGCCTCTTTTTTCTTGTTAACCGCGCCTGTCTGGAAGTGGTATGCAGGTTGAATAAAACCAAGTGTTTGCTGTCTCTGCCCTTCTGCCTCCAGTGCTTTATGCCTGCTTCTTTAAGTCCCAAGACTAGCACATTCAACATGCAAATGCTCTTTGATAGGTGTTTCTATGACTTTGTTGCATTATCTCTGCAGCTCCTGGTTTCAGGGGACCTTCACACAGACAAAATTGATCAGCAGCAGGAAGAGGAAAATAGCTGTTGCTACAGCAACCAGTGATGACTCATCCTGGGTACCAAGCAGCAAAAGCTGTGAGGCTGCAGTAATTTTCCAGATGCTTAATCCAGCTCTCAATTCTTTATTTCTCTTGCTGACAGACAGAAATCCTCCTCTGCCTTTCCTTGCTCAGAGACCCACGCAGCCTGCAGCCCTACGTGATGCAGTCCTTTGTGATGCTTACCCAGAATGGCGTCACAGAGACGTGTCTGAGTAACGCAGACGAGCTACTCCACAGATTGAACTGTAGCCCCCAAAGGCAGCAAAAATAGAACTGTAAACTACCCGTATGCAAAAATACCCCAGTGTGTCATTGGTTGCACTCAATTCCTATCTACCAACTAGCGTCACGTTTACTGTAACTGTAGCTGTGATATATTAAATCAGTTCATCTTGTTCCTTTTCAGTAATGAGGCTGTGCCTGTGCTGCATACAGAATGTGCTAAAAGGAGAAAAGTGAACTGCATTCAGTACATGCATTTCCATGAATTCGCGTGGTTGTTTTTTTTTTTTTTTGTTTTGTTTTTTTTTTCTATGACCTACTAATTTTTGTGCATGAATTTCAGTCTGTATGTGATGAAACAGAGCAGGTTAAGAGGCTTATCCAGGGAAAGGGCAGCAAAAGGAGCAACACCTCTCCTCTCACTCACGGGAGGCCTACCTTGCAGTTTTCCTGCAATGACTGCATTGTAATACAGGTATCGCCCCATTTGGGGCACTGTTTATAAATATCCAGTTAGTGATTTACCTCCTCTGGTGGCAATATGGAGTTCTTTGTGACTGCAGTATGATGCTGAAAAAAACCTAGCTTAACTAGATTAAAGGAGCTTCAGCTTATTTACGTGAGGAAGGTACACATTTTCTTCTTGGGCTGGAGGAGCGATTAGCACAGGGTGAGTGTGGAATTTGTTTTCCCTGTTCAAGTGAGCTCATCCAGCTGTGAGGGATGCATATCTGATCTGTGGCATAGGGAGAAGGAAGAGCTTGTGGGAAAATAGGAAAAACAGTGAGAGCCCTGCATTTATTTGGGGAGGAGGAAAAAGCACTGATGCTGCCAGCTGCTGTCTCATGCAATCCTTGGAAGGCAGATGGCTTTCTGTTGGCAAACCAAGTGAAACCATCAGGTCCTGCTCCCACAATGTAGTCTCTTGCTTTTGTAAGCCCTCATTAAAGTTTTGGCAGGGTATGCAGTTGAAACTAGCTGCTGCATTGCTGACAGGCTCTGCAGTGGGTTGCTAGATGACAGCCAAATCCGTGTAAAGCCACCAAGAGTGTGGGCATGAGGAAGCCGTATGTGATGCGTTGTTTTTTGGGTTTTTTTTTTTTTGGTTTTTTTTTTTTTTTTTTTTTTTTCCTCTTCTTGTTGTGGTCAGATAATCTGCTGATAAATACATGAGCTGTATTTGTATTTCCTTGAACCTTTGTCTTCTGTCAGTCGGTGGGATGTGTAAGCATTTCATGTGTGCTGTGGCTGCTCTTCAGGGGAAACCAGTTTTAAATAATAAAATCATAGAATGGTTTGGGTTGGAAGTGACCTTTAAAAGTCCTCTAGTCCACCCCATGCACCCCCACCCCCTGCAATAAGCAAGGAACCCCCAGAGGCTCATCTTTTTACTGTGAGATCCTGATCTCTTTCTTGGTGTGCAGCTGTTCCTAACTGTGGCCAGGTTTTGTGTATCCAAAGAGAGAATGCTTCTATGATTCATGTCTGATACTACAACCTCGCTCATGGCTTAGGACACTAGCCTTATTTCACTTCATATCCTTGCTTGATAAATAACGTTACTATGCAACAGGTTGATATATGTGGTGAATTTGCTAGGAAGTTATCCTTTCCAGAAGCAGAGTTTTAGTTTTGGTAATGAAACAAAAAATGAAAGCCAAATATGAGATTTTGATCCATTCATCCTGCCTCCCAAGACAGGAATAATTTGCTGTCTGGGTAGAGTGACATATGTGATCATAAAAATGCTGCTAGTCTGATCATCTGGAGTTTCAGCAGCAATTATTGCAGGCTTGCATAGTTTTGCTAGTTTTATTATAACTTATATGGGTAATTAGCATCAAATTTTCTGCAATCCTAACAAACTGTGGTATCATCAAATATCATCAATTTCATTAAGCTGATGTATATTTTATGGGTCCTAGAAAAGATGCTGGTCTCTGTCTTTTTGGAAAAGAAAAAAATTTAAACCTCACCTGTTTACATCCTTATTAATAGTGAATATTACAGCATTATTGACTTGCTAATGCATTTTGTGATCAGTTAGACTTAACTAGGTTGTCTGAAACCTCAATGGAAATGCATCTGCTATGCTGATTGTAGAGAACGGTATCTGTAGTTAGTTGCATGCGAGTTTCTTGGTTAGTTTGTTTGCAGAAGGCATGTTCTGGACAGAAGCTGGCTAAGGCCCCTGTGTCCAGTGAAGGTCCCCGAGGATTCTTTGGCCTGTACGATGATTTAAGAAGGGATAAAAGCCTGACTCCTTTTCAAAGTAACACTCTATTTCCAGATGTCTGTTTGCTTTTGGAAGACAATTACCAATACATGTGGGTAGATAAAACCTTTAATAATTGGGGCAGCCCTGGGACATGTGAAGTTGATGCATAAATCATACACTATTAGCCTTGCTGCTTCTCAAAATAGGTAAAATTGCATATTTCAAGTTTGCCCCTTCTGGATATCTTATTTCTGAAGGCCTTTTTGTGTTAGAGGTATACTCTTCAGAGTTCACTTGCTGGGCATCCTGTACTATTGGAGCCTTATAATGTAGAAATAGTAGTTCCTGTCTCCCTTTCAAAGCCGCTCAGTGCGGTGCAGGCATCAGCCAGAGAGGATCATTGCTGAAGCCCACAAAGACGTCTCATCTCCCCTCTGTAACCCAAGCTGTGGATGAGGTAAGCCATCCAACCTTGCATGCAAGCAAAGAATCCAGCCTGCACGTCAAGATCTGCCCCCATTCAATGACTCCCACCTCATTAGTTAACCACTGTGCAATTCCTGTGCTTTCAGTGTATTACAGAAATAAATATTAATAGATTTGGAAATAAAAAATGAGCTTGCAGCTTGCCAGAGTCTCTTTGTGGGGCTAGAGTAAGAGGTGTGAAGATGATGTGTTCCGTGGAGATGCACTGAATGGAGCAGTGCAGCATGTATATGATTTCTAAGCCAGCTGGCAGCCTGGACGCTGCTGGAGCAGGAGCACCATCCATCGTTGCTGTTAGCTAAGGTGACATCCCACTGAGCCAGTCAACTCTGCAGCTAGAAAAGGGGCTGGCATTGCATCTTAGTTGGAAGGGAGCAAAATCAGTAGCTGCCCTCAACTTCACAAAGCTCTGGGTTCATTTATCTCCTTGGAAATGCTGTACAAATAGGTTTTATTTTTGCTTATCTTAAACTACATTTTGCTTTATGTCTTTTATGGGAAAGAAATAGTCAAGCCATAGCCAACAGCTTGAACTAAATCCCAGGTTCTAAATGCTGAGCATAGCTTTTCATTTGGATTTTGAAATTGCCTGTTCTCCTTATAGCAGGCTCTTTAAATCCCTCTGATCCAAACTATTGTTTACTGAAAATAGGAATCTTATGTCTTTGGGACATGAGGCCCTGGGGAAGCTGGAAATCCAGGTATATCATGTTTCATGCTGCCCTATACCAAGAAGGGAGAGAGGAAGTCAATTCTTATCTCATTCAGTGCTTGGCACCTCTGTATGGAAATTCCCAATCAGAAGCCGGTTGCTACTAATTTATTTTTGGCATTTGGATGGCTGTCCTCTGAAAAAGGTATCATAGGCTCTTAAAAAGAAAGCATAGTCATCCCATTAATGAGATTTATAAATTGACTTGTTCACCTACATGTTCCTCCATCATATTTCCTGGTGGTAAGATGTATTACTTTGATAGTTTTGCATGGGAAGCAGTGGTGGAAATGCTACTTTCTGAAACCTTAAAAGCCATAGCTGCTGGGGGGTTTTGGGATAAGTGCTAGATCTCCTCAAGTAGGTGGTATATAGTGTCTGGCATGACAAAGTCCTAGTGGATATAGCGGCTACACCACCCCCGAACAGCACAGATATTCATTACAGTGCTATGAAGTTATACTCTAATTGCACAGTATTTTTTAATACAAGGATGATGAGTGAGAAGGTGGATCCAGCATGACCGGCAGAGAAAATAATAGTCCTGTTGTATTCCTAGGTTCCTTGTTAATGGCATTTATTTTTTCTCCTTCATGCTCTTTTAAAGATGCTTACTTGAATTTCCCGTGTCTAGGAATGCATAGAGTTGTCTGTTAGTCTGTCTTCTGTACAGGAGACACCAGAAGCTGCTTCTAGTAAAGGTCCTGTAATACTAAAGTTCATGAAGTCGTTAATAAAGAAGAATCCAATGCTTTGCATCACTTGTTTGCACTCTAACTTAGTCTTATTTTTTTTTGTGGAAGTGAAGCTGAACATAATACTTAAACCTCTGCCCTGCCTGCACTTCAAACAGGCTGGAAGTCTCCTTTCTTTGCCTTATGAAGCACTTGCAATTCAGTCTGGGAGAGCTCTGGTGCTTTTTTTCTACTGTGTTACATGGTTAATTCTATTTCTCTCTCTATCGTATGTCCCAGATATCCACGCCACTCCTGAGCATTGATCCAGAGTTGAGTGCCATCTCCTGTCTTCAGTGTCTTTGTCTAAGGTGTGGTAAGATTCCTCTGCAGATCTGTGTCTGAAGTTTGGGCCAAGTCCGCTCTGATTAGATAAGAACTGTAAGTGGTGAACGCAGTTATCTTTAGCTTTCTTCCTGTGCTGGCTACTCACACATTTTTCACCCATGAACACTGCAGAATTTCCTGTGCTCAGCAGCAGTGTGTCAGCCCCGAAGCTGAACTAGTACCAGTGTGGTTGGGTGGTTTGCTGCTGAGCGCAGGTTTAAAGTCGATGAAGAAGCACCATGGGAGGTTGCTTGATTCTCCCCCCACTTCTCCCTTCCCCCCACCTTCGTTATTATTGCATTTCTGTCAGTGGAAACGCTTTGGCTTGCTTAGGACCCCTTAAGACCTCTCCTGTCCATCTCTTGCACAGCACAAGAGGTGACTTGAATGACCTGTCATTGCAAAGAAGTTGGGTGAAGCCCACTCTATTTTAATAACAGCCTTTTCTTCTAAATTCCCCTGAAACAGGTCACCTATGTATATAATTACCTCTCTTGTGCATTGTGTAACAACATCATGTCATATCTCGGTCGTTCGTTGGTTTGAGGCTTTTGTTGCCAAGGAGGGTATTCCGCACCTTTTGCTAGCGCTATGTTCTCCACAATACCATCTTTATCTTAAGCAGCACTTAAGTTTCCCAGACTGACAACCACCACCTTGGGATTCCTGGGAGCATTAGTAGAGACAAAGAATTTTCTTCCCCCACAGAATCCAATTTCAGATTTAAATTTTTTTTTTATTTTTTTTAACCTTCCCCTCCTACTATAATGTGCCTTCTGAAAACACTGGATCCAAATTCCTTCATTTCTGGGGGGGAAGGGGGGGAAAGGGATTTGAAATAAGCTCTGAAAAGTAGGTTTGCACTTTCCAGCACTCATCTAATGAAGGGAATTAATATTTCAAAGGATACTGGATTAATGGACTTCTAAAATATTATTTTGTAGAAATACACTACACTGTCATCCTGCAAAACACTTCAATGCCTCCATTTTATTTGGAAGTCAATTGAGGGTCAGAGATCCTTTGCTGCCCTGAAGCAGAGTATTAAGCCAGCCCTCGGAGTTTAGAGAAGCCCAGCCTGAGGCTGCATCCCCATTTACCTTGTGTTCTTCCAAGTTCTACAGCTGCCTTGGCAAACTGGGAATGGACAGTGTCTGATTACACAAGAGCTTCTCTCTTGCCCAGTACATGTGGTCAGTCTAAAACTTCCCTGTGCATGTAATCATTTCACTATTACCCTTTAGCTTGCTGGGAGCATATGGGATTATTACGCAGGCACTGATATAATGAAGCACGAGCTCACTTTTTCATTTAGCTTTACTAATACAATTCTTCAGCTTTATTAAACATTCTTGAGATTGCTATCCATGGCACTTGTAACTCATTTTTTTTATAATGACTTTGGGGTGTCAGTGTCTTTTTAATAAGAATTTATGCCTTTATCTGATGTGTTGCCTGTAAGTATAATAAAAAATAATTGACAGTAAAACAATAAAGTCAAATAACTTTTATTTGAAAAGCCAGCATCACATAGGTTCCATAGCTTTCTGCTCTTGTATGAAAGTTTTACATGCATCTAGCAGAGTTGTCTGGGATTTAACCAATGCCTGTTAGTGCAAAGTTAGCATTATGGTTTCCTCCTTGAGCACAGAGCCTAACCTGGGGGGTTTAGACTTAATTCTGCATGGTAAGGGATGGCAAAATATTTGTTGTTTTTTTGAACTATAACCTGTTTATTCCTGTACGTGTGCAAATCCTGCACAGAGTGTACTAGCCAATGTTTCTTCACCTGCCAAAACTGTGCAATCATACCCAGGATATGGACATGTGTGAGCTCAACAAGCCCTCTGCAGAGTAGGTGAGGAAAAGTGCAAGTCAGTACCTTAAGGAATAGCAGTACCTTGGATGCAGAATGATCCATTCCCCTGTACTGTACTGCCCATACAATTATCTCCTTTAGAGGTCACTCCCAAGACTGCTACAAGGGTTTTGATGAAGTGACAAAAATAACTTTCACCAGAGTGTCCTACTTTGAGGCTCCAGCTTTTCCTGTGATTATGCGTCCTTCTACAGGGAGAACCGCAAGCCTAGGTTTTGCTTCGGGCTTTCCCCACCGCTGTGGCAGCATGTGTTCTCTAAGAGGGATTCTGGCTGATGTGACCCAGGAGGCTGTTGGGTACTCCTGCTTCCAAAAGGGTGTGCACCTCCAGCCTCCCCTTATAATTGCCTCTTGCTTGTACAATGTACAAGAAGCTTGTAATGATCTAAGCTAATGGATGCTGAAGCATTTTAACCATTCAGTGTGTTGGTTCAGCCCACCAGTTTCACCTGTCAGGCATTTCTGCTCTATCCTAAAAGAATAAGCAAGGCCTTGATACCACTTTCACTCCCCTTCTGAAAGGTGCCTTTAATTATGAGCTGCCAGAGCTTATAAGTCTGGCAGATGTCATCAAGGGCAGACAGTTTCTGAACACAGGCTACCTAATCACATTCTCACTGCTAACAAAGCAGAGGGAACCATCAACTTCTATCTTTTTTCGATGGCTAAAAACTAATTAGTCTCTTTCTTGAATGAAAACTGAATCAATTCACTCTGGGAGCAAAATGTTCAAGGACAATCCTTGATTAAAAAATTCCCAGGCTCCATTTGAAAATGCAAATAGTAGTTAATTCTACTGCCATTTCATGGATCCCACAAAAAAGAAAATTGTGCCAGAAGCAGATGCAACTTAGGAACTTCAGTAAAAAGGGTATGCATTTTATTTGATGTATTATTACTTTGATCACAGATGCAGGGTCTGGATTACGCTGTGCTATGGGAGATTTAATATAGACCTTCAGGAAAAATGTTCCAGTATGAGGCCAAGCAATGTAAGAAAGTTACGGATTGCTTGATATTGAAGGTGCTTTAGAACTGATCATACTAACATGTTGGGGATTATCAGGGTAAACTTGATCTTTTTTTAAAGGAAACAGATGGATTGGATGACTTGGAGAGCTCTCCTTCAGCTGCATTTCTGAAATAGGCAGTCTCCCTTTGTTGACACAAATCTAGCTGTGGTGGTGCGCTACCAAGCACAGAAATGGCTTTAAATAGCCAGGAAAAGGGAGCTGGGAGGCTGAGGTTCTGTTCCTGCTCTGCTAAACAGTTGTGGACAAATCCTTTTGCTTTCCAAGCAAACCGTCCACAGCTTATCGCTGTCTCACTCTTCAACTGTAGATGCATTGGTGGAGGATTGATTCTGAACATGTGTTTGCAGAGACAGAAGTGTGAACACTTGAAGTGTTCTTTCTTAATAAGCCAGGTCACTATTATTAACAGGTGATGTCCAAAACATTGGGAACTGCTTCTGAGAGCAGGTCATACATGAAGAGAGAGAGCCAGCAAGAAGGGCAAATATTTGCCTTGGAAAGTAGATGTATTTGCCACCTGATTCATCTCTTGTGGGGGCTGCTGTAGCACTGGCAAATGGCTAGTAAGTAATCAAGATCTAGAGCCAAACACATGAGTTTCTAGGGATGCAGCCTGCAGGTTTGGGTCTTGAGTTGTGCTGGTTTTGTCTTTTGTGCCTCTCCCCCAGTCTACTGACTATATATGGATTTTTATGTTCAGTTAAGAGGGGAAAAAAATAACTTTGAACTTTGTTTCTGATGTTTGTTTAGTAAGGAAGGGAGTTGCATAGAGCTTCCTGCCCTCCCGCTGCTTTTGTCTGGTGTTCCAATGAGCAGGCTGAGTAGCGTGGAGGGAAATCTGAACAGCGTAGCCCTCTTCCTTTTAAAACGGCTCCACTATATGCTCTTTGCATTTCTTGTGTCTTTGCTCCTCTGAGTGCGCATGCATGCAGTGTGTCCCACATGCTAGGAACACAGTGTACAATCACACCACAAAATTAGCATTTGAGTGGGTCTTTTTGGTTTTGGTTGGTTTGTTGTTTTTTTTTGTTTTTTGTTTTTTTTTTTTTTTTTCCAGCAGCAGTTTCTACTTTATAATATATACCAGCAGCAAGCAGTTCAATGAGTATTTTTGATTTTGTTGCCGTAATGCCTGACACCCAATCCCTTCTTAGTTTTCTTTCTCCTCCTCAGGTGCGTACTGTTGCATCGGTACAGGCCTGTACCTCACTTCAGTCCTGAAACGCGAGTGCTGGACAAAGGAAGGGAGTAAATCATAAAAGGTCTCCCTGGTTCTGCCTGCCGCTGCAGAAGCTGGAGCAAAATACCTCACACCTCCATAGGGATTAACTGTTTCCCAAGGAGGTAGCGTCAGCTTTACGGCACCGGGTGGCTGAATACAACCCAGTGGTGAGAGTATTGTTTCTGGCAGCAAGGTGTGAGCTGAAGGCCTGGCTGTGAGAGGGCTTAAAGAGTGGTCAGGCACTGCAATGGCCTGCCCAGGGAGGTGGTGGAGTCGCCGTCCCTGGCAGTGTTCAAGAGGCGGCTTGATGAGGAGCTACAAGATATGGTTTAGTAGCTCTGGCAGGAATGGTAGTGGGAAGACGGTTGGACTAGATGATCTTATAGGTCCCATCCAACCATGTGATTCTATGATTTAAAGTACTCCAGCTTTTGCCTCTCCTCCCTTGCAGGTGTCTGGTACGGCTTTGCCTCCCAGCTCTCTGTTTATGGCCACGTCGGGGTATGAGCAGTTGGTGGGGGAGAGTAAGTTATATTCCAGGGGAAGCAGGGGATGCTGTTTGTTGCTCTGCTTAGAAACTTCTGCCTGACTTTTTACTTGACATTCAATCACATATAAAGAGAAATCCCCTACATAGGCATAGATAAATAAATTTAAGCATATATTAACACGCTTTTGCTCAAGTGCTCTCCTGAAAATATGGTACACTCCTGAACTGGAATCTCACTGTTTTTTATTGGTTCTAAAGATAAAAGATCTTTATTCTTTGTATGAATGTCACAGTTCCTTCTTAGAGAATAATTTCTTTTAAAACATATTGTGCTGTGGAGTCAGAGAACTGAAGTGCATCAGTGAAGTATTCAGAAATCCAGAGATCTATGAATGAATAGAATATCTGTTATTTAATTAATGTTGACATTTTCTTGTAAGACCACCTTTAACCATGGCTTCTTTAGCAATGACATGGCTACATTGGGATGTCAGAACACGACAGAAATGGGATGGGACAAAAAGATGCCTGTTAAGGTCAAGGAAGTGCATGTAAACCTGAGCCACAAATGACAGCAGACCTGCGCAATTTATGACAGTCTTTATTACACGCAATTGATGACATCCTTTTTTTTTTTTTAATCAGTAAGCAACAGTACCTAGCTGATAACACTTTTGCTCTTAGCAGTAGTGAGGCTAGTAATTAATAAAGCCTTAGATGTGAGGCAGACCACAGCTATTTCTGTATCTTCATTAAATATAGAGGCTTAAAAATAAAATTAAATTTAATAAAATTAAATGTTCAGTGTGATTGCTAAATGAGCACAGCCAGAGTGGGACCAGCCAAGTTAGGTATGACAAAGACTCCTACATTGATTCTTGTGATTAAAATACAGCAAAGGCAGGCAGCCATTAGAGAATGGCTTTTCATACTCATTCCAGCTATTTTTAACACTGACTATTTTGGGAAACTATCTTTCTCTACCTTGGAAGAAGTGAAGACACGTACAAGTTTGCCAACTATTATTATC
>WHYT01016267.1:81808-124680 GCA_009806455.1 Tetrax tetrax
TTTGTATGAATGTCACAGTTCCTTCTTAGAGAATAATTTCTTTTAAAACATATTGTGCTGTGGAGTCAGAGAACTGAAGTGCATCAGTGAAGTATTCAGAAATCCAGAGATCTATGAATGAATAGAATATCTGTTATTTAATTAATGTTGACATTTTCTTGTAAGACCACCTTTAACCATGGCTTCTTTAGCAATGACATGGCTACATTGGGATGTCAGAACACGACAGAAATGGGATGGGACAAAAAGATGCCTGTTAAGGTCAAGGAAGTGCATGTAAACCTGAGCCACAAATGACAGCAGACCTGCGCAATTTATGACAGTCTTTATTACACGCAATTGATGACATCCTTTTTTTTTTTTTAATCAGTAAGCAACAGTACCTAGCTGATAACACTTTTGCTCTTAGCAGTAGTGAGGCTAGTAATTAATAAAGCCTTAGATGTGAGGCAGACCACAGCTATTTCTGTATCTTCATTAAATATAGAGGCTTAAAAATAAAATTAAATTTAATAAAATTAAATGTTCAGTGTGATTGCTAAATGAGCACAGCCAGAGTGGGACCAGCCAAGTTAGGTATG
This sequence comes from Tetrax tetrax, assembly GCA_009806455.1. Classification (NCBI taxonomy): domain Eukaryota; kingdom Metazoa; phylum Chordata; class Aves; order Otidiformes; family Otididae; genus Tetrax; species Tetrax tetrax. The sequence goes on from WHYT01016267.1 coordinate 82,390, forward strand.
ACAAAGACTCCTACATTGATTCTTGTGATTAAAATACAGCAAAGGCAGGCAGCCATTAGAGAATGGCTTTTCATACTCATTCCAGCTATTTTTAACACTGACTATTTTGGGAAACTATCTTTCTCTACCTTGGAAGAAGTGAAGACACGTACAAGTTTGCCAACTATTATTATCCTGCAATTGCCATCTGGCCACCAACTCCAAGTAACTATCTAAAATCGTGGAATGGTTCCTGGGACATGTCATCCATCAGGGAGATCTTGGCTGGAGAAGTGATGTGTTATTGCCAGTGTTACTGGGTAATTGGGTGTTAGCTCTTTGCCTCTGTGACCCTGAAGCAGAGCTCAGAAACTGTGAAAGACAGAGGGAATGACTCCTCACTTCAATGAAAAAGGCTTTCAAAAATATTATTGTTGATAAATAGATATCTTTTAAAAATGTAGTCTTTCTACTAAAAAAAAACCCAAACCAAAACAACCAACCAACCTGATACTTCTGTACCAAGTGTGTTCGTTCTGTGAGTAGAAACCTGGGAGCTTTTTTTTATAATTGCCCTGTCTGCGAACTCAGGCTGTGGTTCTGTGTGATGATGAGTCCCATGACAGAAAGACACAAGATTATATGTGCTTAGTCCACACAACAAAAAGTGCTAAACTCTTACAAATTCTGCCAGTAGAAGTTTGGTTGGAAGATGTTGAAGGGGCAGTTTCATCTCATAGCTTTTATGCCAAATAGTTTTATCTCTTCTTCTGCAACTGGGATATAAGAATAAAGTTGGTTGACAGTAACATGTGTTCTGCATCTCTTAAAACTGCAGCTGAGCAGCTGTGACTAATCTTGATCAAGTTTGTCCTGATGACTGTCCAGTGGTGCACAGCTCCCCTTGTTGAGGGCCACAGAGCCACAGTCTGCTGTGCTTTTGGAAAGCTCTTCTCTAAGATATTTACAAGCAGGTTGCCTTTGCTAAGGATACAGTGACATGAATATTTCTTTCAGTGGTGGTGCAACTTAACTTTAAGTTAACTTAAAGTCCTGGGCTTTGGCTTCCTCCCTTTAAACAAACATAAAATTTAATATCTAATGCAACTAAGAAGACCTGAACTATGACAGGTAGAGAGAGGACAAGCAGGAATCTTAAAGCAACTTTGTCATCAGAAATAATGGAACCACAGCTTTGATGTGAGAGGGATTTAAAGTCAAAGAAATCAGGACTGAGACTTGGCAAACAAATCTGCTGATGTGGAGCAGGCTCGTGTGCTTTTTCAGAGCTGAGTTGCCTCCATATGGTCAATAGGAATAGAAAACAAAAAACTCAGGACAGCTAAACCAACACTTGCACTTGCAAGTAACATTTTTGTGTGTTTGTGAAAGAAGAAGAGGCTGTGGTGTTTGGGTGTGGTTGTGCCTTGGGTTTTTGTGTGGGGTGGTTTGTTTTTTTTTTTTTTATTTTCTTTAGGTTGCAGTTTCTAGTGAAGCTCTGACACTCCACAGTGCTCGTTTAACATTGGCCATTAAGCATGGGTGTGAATTCTGTGTTTCAGTCCTCATCCTTATTTGATACTTGCTGTGAAATCCTCAACCCCAAACAACTTGGATTCTGAAAACTTCCCTCCTGCCTTTGGGATATGTTCTACTTTGGGCCTGTATGCAGTGCAGACAGATTTCAGGTCCTCTCTGAGGAATGAAAGGGAGACAGGAGGACACTGCAGGCAGGCTGGATGATGCTGGTCTTCCCTGTGGAAGCTTGTGCCTGACTCTACCATGGTAAGAGGGTTATGTCAGGCTGAGCTTTCTCCTCTACTCCTAATGAATGGGTGTAAGCTTAACAAAAAGTATCTTGTTATAGTTGTATTCCTTCTAACACCAAACTCTCTTTTACTTCTCAGCTTTTCCCTTCTGTTTACAGCACTTCTGTATTTGGATTTGTACGTGTGTTTTGGCACTGCTGTAGAAGAAAAGTGCAGCTTCCTGAATTCTTGATCCTACCTCCTGATGGTACAAATGGGTAATGCTGTGCTTGGTGAGATCAAACCAAACATGGTATTGCTGCAGTCGTGAATAAATAAAGGGAGATGGGATCAGAGAAGGCAAATGGGGGAGAAAAATAAAAAACTAGACTGAGGCAGAGAAATAAATATAGTCATTGCTGCAAGAAGATAGTTGTGTCTGAAATAAAAAGTGTAAAGAAATGAAGTGTCTTTGCACCCCTGTATTGTAAGTTGCCCATGCACCTGGCTGTGTGAGTGTAAATATCAGCGCTATGTGCTATGAAGATGGGGTACGTGTCTTAAAATAATTTTCCCCTCCCTTATCTCCCTTCCCACGCCCAGATCAAAGGCGTCAAAACCTACACATACGTTTGAAGAACCACAGCCAAGAGACTGAGGCAGGAAGCTTTTAAAAAATTTCTATGAATTTTTTAAAAAAATGAACAGTTATGTCCTATCACTTGGTCAGTGAAGCCCTAATGTGCTCATGTAAGTAAGTACATTACTCTGTAAATCATTCACATACCAAGTGAAACCCATTCTCCAGAAACAATAGCTATTTACAGACTGGTTACGAAAGGAAAATGGATCCTGGTGTTGTGAAAGCAGGACGGCTGATTTAGTTGTCATTTCTTTCCATGTAATTTTTTTTTTTTTTTTTTTAGTACTTTCTAGAGTAAAGTCGTTAATTTTCTTCCCTAGGGAACAAACTTTCTAGAACTTGTTTAAGATATCAAGTAAGTTGTTCTCTTTTAGTATCAGTGTGTGTACTTAAGTGACCACAAGTGTTTGTTGGGAAGTATTAGTGTCAGTCTCACAGACATAGTCTGTCTTGTGTACTGTAGTAGAGATCTTTCTGGAAGATCTGGCAGGCAGAAGTGACTTTAAGTGGCTTAGTTCTTGATAGTCTCCTTTCTGAGTAAAAATAGTCTCATTTTTGAAGTGAGAGAACTGGGTAGAAGAATATAGGGATTTAGTAGGTGGCTTTGTTGGGAAGAGAAGCTGAGCAGAGGAGTGTCAGTCATTTGTAGACTTTAATTCCGCATTTCCGTGGTTATTCTTTGTGATGGGATGTGCAGTCCAGATAGCTTCGCTGTTAGTGGAGGAACAGCTGGGTGAGGGTCATATTTCAAGAGATGATGGGCTGGATTTTCCAGGGTCTCTCTTCACTGTTCGTACTGTGGTGTGCAACTGTTTCCTGGCCTGGCTAATTTTGTGCAGTCCATCTCCAGGCTAGTGGTCAGTTTTTGTGCTGGCACTGCTGCTTGCTTGGCACCGAAGAGGCAAGGAGGGATGGACCCAGGGCAGCCTGCATCTGGGAGAAGAAGAGTTGGTGGGGTGCCATAGGAACAGCCCTCAGCTGGCAAAAGGCCTGCTCTGCTTACAGCTTATTCCCTGTCTCTCCAGCTGGGGCTGGGGTTGAGTTGCAGGTCCCTGCTTGCTCTCTATAGGTCAGAGCTGAATTGTATCTGCAATAAAACAGTCTCCAAGCTGCTGTAAATCAGTATGGATTTAGCTACCTGCTTGGCCATAGACTGGTTCTTTCTTCATAAACATAACATGCAGCTATCCTTCAGCCCACATGTGCCTTACCATTTGCATCCGCACAAAGGCAGTGCTGGGCTATGAGTATTCCTGACCTTCTCATTTCTTTATGTTCACCCAGAGATGAGGTTTTCCAGTCAGCTACAAGAGTGGATGTTTTCTAGGACAAAGGCATGTGTTCTTGCTATGTTTAAACGACAGCAAGCACAACGGGATGGCGTTGCGTGTGAGGATGAACAATGATATGTGCTGGGTTCTGATGCCGGGAGAGGTCTGGATGCAAGACATGGAGCAAGAGGAAGGTTTGTCTTTCCTGGTGTGGAGCACATCTTGCGGTGGAGAGCCATAATGGAGGGGTGAGAGTATAATCTTTGGAGCTACTATTGAGATCAAATGACTGCTTTGTTTCCTCCTTCAGTAGCCATAATGAATTAATGGAGGTGCCTGTGCAGTAAGATAACCAGGCCTTGCAGCAGGATTGAGTTTGTAATGACCACAAGCATTACTTGATATTTTGGCTTATCTGAGCTCCTGAAAGAGTAGCCATGCTTGTGTGGGCAGCAGGAGCTGGATGTTATACATCATTCTAATTGCACTAAGCGATGAACATGCTGCTTGGATGCATATCTTAATGGGTGTAATTTCCTGCTTTTTATGCAGTTTGTCACACCTAGACAAATGGTTCTGAATAATGTTGTCTTGCTTATTAAGATGTATTGTCACATGGAGCAGATTGACAGGCCATCGAAAGCTCAGCAGAATGATCTCATAGGGAATTTTTAACCTTGCCTTTCTGACTGGGCATTTGCTAGCCCATTTGAAGTGAATAGATGGTAATGGTGCTTTAATGGGCATGAGGAATAGCTCCATCCATCTGTGGAAGTGAGGGCGCTCCTTCACAGGGATTGGGGACCTGGCAAGCTGCTTCTTGAAACATGGCTTTCAGTCTCCTTTTTGTGGGCTGGCACTGTTGCTTGGATGGGATATGCAGTGCCCCCTGAGTGCTCAGTCTCTCCAGTGGGCATATCTTAGATGCATCACAAGTTTGCTATGAGTTCTTGTGGCATTGCTGCCTAGTCTGAAGTGGGCACAAAGCATGAATGGGGCTTCAGTTACTCTTGGTATGGGGAAAGGAACCTGTTTCTGAGTAGCATCAGGCTTGGATCACTTCCTAGAAAGCCACATGAACTCGTGTGCACTCATATTCCCCAAACATCAAGGAGTTTACAATGTGAAGGAAAGATCCTAAGATATTAAAGGGCTTCTCAATCTAATCACCTTGTTTACACACGTGTCAGTCTTAAGATACTATGGAGTATGCTAGCCAGATATCTAGGAGTACCTATGGCTTTACTATTTGTCAGACTGGTAGCTGAGGTGCCCACTGGTCAGTAGCTTCTGAATTATGTTTGCTGTTCCATTGGCTTTTTTTTCCTTTTAAGATGTTTGTGAAAGCACTGGAAGCCTTCATCGTTCAGACTAGCAGTTAGTATAAGTTTTGCCTTTCCTAACTGAAGAAATCTCTGCAAATAAACATGGACTTAATTAGGCTCTGCTTTGTGAGAGAGAAGCTGATCAAAGGCGAATATTAGAGTGATGGATTGCTCTATATTTTTCCTTCTCATACTGAATCCAAGAATACTATTCTTTGCAGGCTACAGCTACTTGTCTTTACTTTTGCTACATTGCTTGTGGTTTTAACTAACTGGGCTGTGTAGTAAATGAGCTGGGTACTTCCCATGCTTAGTTCAAATAATAAGTGGTTAGACTTTCTAGGGAATTCAGCCACTTGAATGATATCCCATTCTTGCCTTGCTTCCAGGTTGTGGTAGTGGAACCTATTCAAGATACTGCAAGGCACCTGGGTAGTATGGCAGTACATTTTATTTATACTTTTGACAGCTCTATGAAGAAAGAATGTGCTGTATCCTCTATTTTTTGGATGGGAATCTGAAGCATATAGGCTGTCACACTTTTAAGGCTATTCAGACAGATAGCTTATGGTGTTATATGCATGTTTTGTTCTGTTCTTTAAGTCCTTTCCTGTATCAAAATCACTGAAGTTGAAGACCTGGGTCTTTTGGAAATCCTTGTGAAAACCTTTCTTTTTTAAGTGTCTGAATACATTGCAGAAAAATCTCTTGAACAGACTTTCAAAGGTCACGCGGGGAGTTTGGGAATTGAATCTGATTATGGCAGAATGCAGAGCTGAACTTTTGCCATCTGATCATCTTTCTGGGTTTTCATTTTCCAACCCAGGCAGAGTGGTAAGTGAAGAAGGAGGACGAAGCGGTAAGAAACTCAGCTATGTTTCAGAGTTGTTTCTGCAGTGGCCACCCCATCCTGCCTGATGCTTGACACAGTACCAGTTTCCTGAGGAAAACGTACATCCCTCAGTGAGGTGTGCCTTCGTGAGAAGGAGCCAGGAATGCAGAGCTGCGCTGCAGACAATTCACTTCTGCCTCTTCTAAACAAATCAGCTCAGGGTTTTTGGAGCATGTTGCACCACACAGTTAGTCCAGCAGTGCAGCCATTGATGCAGAGTCCCCAGGGAAGCTGCTGGCCATGAGGAGCCTCCTGAGCACCAGGAATCCCCACAGCACACTGGCAACAGGGTTGTGCAGCTTCTAGCTTTTCTCAAATGTGGCGTGTAGATGAGGATGTGTGTGTGGTAGCTCCCTCTGACAAAACTGCTGCACGGTTGCAGCAGATAAGCAAAGATTACCTGACAGTTTCCTAGTAAGAAAACTGAGGAAATTACAGCCTTCACTTTCCTGGCTTATTTTAGTGATCATGGCTGACCATGGGCAGCAGCATGATCTGGTAATGCAGTGTGGTGTAAGCTGGCATCTTGGTGATGAGCACAGAGTACATGATACCATCCTAGGGGTAGCTGTAGTCACTGTAGATGCATCTCCTCCCTCCACCTCAATGTGTGCTGAAGGCTGTTTTTAACAAGTGGATACTTACCAGACAGCCCTGCTTACGTCCCCGGCTGTGATCCAAGCTGGATGGTAGTGTTGCTTTTTGTTTTACAGTTGATTGCTCAGCGTGGTTGTTGCATAGTGCGTTAGGTGCCTCAGCCCCTTGTATTGATCAGGGCCTTCTCTTTGTGGCTCTGCATCTTGCCTTGCACAGGCAGCTCTGCACCCTGGCACCCAGGCTGCCATGGCTGCTTTTCCCAGAGCCTCTGGGGCAGTATTTTCTTTTCCCTTGTTGTTGGTGTTATTCTCATGGCCTTTCACTTGTACACCCTGAGGCAATATTCACTGCTGTAAGCATCACCCACTACACTGTAGCCCTTGCTTTACATTAGGCGCCCCAGTAATATGCATACACAGAATTAACTGGTCAGCACATGCTCTGATCAGTGCTAGCAGTGTCATACACAGGGACAAGCAACAGGGGATTTGAGTGGATCTTGATGGAAACTACACAGTTGCTATGGGAAAAGGATGGGAGAGATGACCAGCTGCACTGGAGGGGTGCCTGGCAAGGATGCTTGCTTAGGGGCCTCATCACTTCTTGTCCTGAACAGCCCCTGGAGAATGTTTTCCATTCTCCTTCTGTCTATCTCTTTTTGTTTTGTTTTTTTTTCTTTTTTGTTTTTGTTTTTTTTTTCCTTCCCAAAAGGAGCTTTCACTATTACAGTTGATGTATGGCGTCAGCTATGGATGCTGCTAATAAAACTTTGTGCATGTGCACCGGTAGCACCGTTCTTTTTGAAGATGTTCTAGTCCCGAGTAAGTCAGTCCTTTAATATGCCATCAGAATAAATGTTTCTAATATTCGTGATGGAAGACATTAGAAATTACCTTTTTGTTTTCCAAGCACGGTTGTACAGTAATTAAATAAAACTGCTTCTGCTTTGAGTTGTGCTTGAGACCGATTGTGTCCAGACCCAAGGAAATACTACTGCAGCCTGCCGTTTGCTGAGAAGAACTTGGGCTCTGTATTACATTCACATTATATGTCAGTTTGTTCAGATAGAGGCTTTGATGAGGGTTAAGGGGGTCTGGAGCCCACTTCCATGCTGTGTGCCTGAGAGCAGGGACAGAACCAGCTACCGAGCTGTCACTTTGCTGATGCAGTTCCACGCTGACACAAACTGAAGTTGTAGCAACCTCAAAAGAGCTTGTCTGTGTCAGGCAGAGCCGGCTGTCATTCTGAGTCTGTATTACTAACCTGAAGAAATGATGGGATCGTTGGTACTGGAAATGATTGTACTTACCAGTTTCTAACTGGCTGATGACAATTGCTCAGTTAGGCTTTGTACCTTGCTTGGTTCCTATCCTCATAATTAAGCTGCAGCTCTTCTTGCAAGGTAAAGAAGAGCTAGTGGCATATGCACAGTTGTAGGCTTTTTTTTTCTTTTTTTTTTTTCCTGCCTCTATCACCTTCTTGCAGCTCTGAGTAAAGGCCACGCCGTGCCGTGGCAGAACACCAGCCGTCTGCGCCTCTACTTGCAGCTCGGGCGCCTGACCTGTGGTGCAGTGTAACGTGCCACAGAGAAAGCAGAGCTCTGTCTCATCTCAGCTTTCGTTTTTCTCTGCTTTTGGTTTCCGCTGATTTCGCAGCAGGAAATTCTTTCTGACCTGATCTTGTGGGGGGAGGCTGTGAGGATGTATGAATTTTTTTTTGAAGTGCTTAATGATCTATTGTTACACATGTAAAGCTTTTAAAAATTTCCTTTTTATCTTAATGTATACCTTCAGAGGCCCTAGGGAAAGGATTAGTTGGCTGTGTCAGCTGGCACAGGCAGGATGCAGGAACAACCACAAAACCACAGATTAAATGTAAAGGGATCCCCAAAGCAGCGCCTGGGCAGAGGCATGCAAGCAGGGATGCAGGCATCATGGAGCTCAACGCTTGCTAGAGGATCACCGAACCTGCTGTTTTCACCTGTATTTCAAGGATTCATACAGGCATAGTTTACCACTGTGCTTTGATCTTTCCCACAGCATGGCAGGAATCTTAACCATATTTGAGAGGGTATGTCTAAGTCTATCACAGGACTTTGTTATCTAAACACAGATGTTCTACTTGTCCAACACGTGAGGCTAAACAACAATTAGTATGATATATGTGTTTTTCTACACCCCAGCTGCAGGTCACTTGAGAGTATTTACAGTCTTCCTCACCAGTCTTCCATTAGGAAACACTTCTTTACTGAAAGAGTGATCAGGCACTGGAACAGGCTGCCCAAGGAAGTGGTGGACTCGCCATCCCTGGAGGTGTTCAAAGAACATGTAGATGTGGCACTTCAGGGCATGGTTTAGTAGGCATGGTGGTGTTAGGTTGACAGTTGGACTTGATGATCTTGGAGATCTCTTCCAACCTTAAAGATTCTATGATTCTATGATTTTGATTCCACCCACTTGTTCAAGGGACTTTCTGGCAAAGCTGGAGGTGTCCATTTGGGCTTGTCGGGTGTAGGGCAGGGTAATTTACAGAGGCATGTAATAAACACACAGAAAAAGGGATAAACGTATGTATACAATAATGCTTTGAATCATGTGTCCCACTCATCCTGTCAGGGAATCAAACCACTCAGCCAGCTAGGCACCACCACTTGATTGTTTGATTTGATGCAGTAAGTCCTGGAGATGTTGAATGTCGTCCTCTACACTGGCTGATTCATTAGTTATGTTGAAGCAACACATGCCTTCAAAATCAGAGCAGTGTTTATGGTGTCAAAGGAGGAGATAGTCCACCATCAATCGATTTTGTAATGTTTGTTGGCGTATGTCTGTTAACTACTTTGGAAAAAATAGCAAAGAGGAACACTAATATCAAAAGCACTTAACCTAGTATAATTCTGTAATACAGCTACTGGGGTCGGCATGCCAACGAAACATGTTATCAAAATATCTGCAGCTGTTATTCCTCTCTCAATACAAAAGGCACATGAGTTAGTTACAGTAGAGGCCAACCAAATCCAAGTAATTACATGTTGATCTTGTGGAAATGTATCCAGAGCATGTGCCTGTAGTACCAGACTACAAAGCATGATGAGCCAACTTGTGAAAAGGGAGGAAACCAGGAGTATCATCTCCTTCCGGTAATACATAGGCCATGGCTCCAGCTCCTTCAGCTAATACCACTCTGAGTTTGATAACCTGATGTGGGATAGTTGCCCTCACAGATTGAAGAGCTATGGCTTGCGCTTTTACAGATTGAACTTCAATTTGATGTTGGGTTTGCAATACCAATAGCATTGTTCCACTGCTATCTCCTTGACATAAGGCACAGGTATTAGTTGAAGATACCTAAAATGCAAGAACTTGAGAATGTGATATCAATAGAGGATGTAAAATAAGAGGAGAAGTTGGGGTACAGAACCATATGGTATTCTCAGGGGTTATTATATGAATCTTCATGTCTAGAATAATAGGTCGCAGTCTTGCCATACAATCCATCAGTGTAAACAATTCCATTTCTCTTATAGTTAATATTTTGGGAGAGATACCATTTGGAAGAATTTCAGTCCTCACCATGTTTTGTACTGGAGGTGTTATAATACATATAATCATAGGCTGTTTGATTATGAATATTCTGGCTGTTTTAACAAAAAAAAAACCCCTGCTTTAGTAAGATGTGAACTCTAATGTTGTAAAGTTTTATTACTGGTTAGCTTTTTTTTTTAAGTGTTCCTTCAACATCCCATTCATTCAAGCCATTAGCTTGAGGATGATAGGCAATGTGGAATATCCAATCTATCCCTAGCCCTTGAGCCCAATCTTGGACATTATATCCAGTGAAGTGTGTTCTTTGATCACTTGTATTTGGTGAGGAGGTTGTATTGATGAATGAGTTGTCTAATGCTTCAATTGTGTTATGTTGATGGGTTTAGCAAAAAACAGTCCTGACACTGTATCCACAGCAGTGAATACATAGCGCTACCCCTTCGACAGGGGCAGGTGGCTGTGTAATCGACCTGCCAGGTATTCAAGGCCTATTGACCCCGTTTTATCTTTCTCCGTGGCCTTAAACGTAGCTGTGTACAAATAGCACAGTTATGTGCATGTGCTTTATAAATATGTAATGGCTGTTGAAAAGAAAGTATTAGCAAGATGTGTCACTGCCTTTCAGGGTTGTAAATTTTTGCAGATTTTTTTTTTTTTTTTTCTGTAAGAGTAACCATGTCTACTACTATAACTGTAAGTGTGTGGGGGGGTGACTTTTATTCAATTTTCTATAACCTACAGTCATTCTCCAAGTGCTGTCTGGTTTTCAAGTAGGCCAAATAGGATTATTAAAAGCAGTCATAGTTTCCTTAACAATTTCCATTTGTTCAACTGCCTGAATGGTTTGAGTAATTTCCTCCTTCCCCCTGAGACAATTATACTATTTTACAGTTACCACCTTGGTGACAGTCCTCTTAGCGGAGCTGAAGGCTTATAAGTCCACCTGAGCTGACATAGGGTAGGAATGGTACAAAGTCCTGTGCGACCTACTGCAGATCTGCTCGAAGGAGAGCTGCCGCCTTCATGAGCGACCTGTTGGCTTTTTTGTGTAGGTGCTAACTTTTGCCATTGCTGAAACATTTCTGATGATGTGATCCCATCTGTTTCTGATTGGGGAATACCAGCTTGTACAAGATCATTCCACATTTGTTTCCTTGTCACCCATGCTGTAACTCCTTTTGATTTTGCCAGCTTTCCTTTATTCACCACCTGCACAGATGGTCCTGAAGTTACAGCCCTAACTTCCCTCAAGGTATTTGCTAGGGCACCTACATTACCAGTAGCATTTGTGACTGCTGGTACAATCAAGGATTTTAATGAGGCATGTGCTCCTCTCAAAAGCTGCATTTTGATACTTCTCATTACTGCTACTCCGTCCAGATTGAATCCCATAATCAATGCATGAGCCATTGCTGTTATCAAAATGTTCCCAGGCACAGGAGAGTAAGATGATAAGCAATACAGCAAGCAGCGAAAGCAAAAAGCAACTACTAATGAGCACTAGGCTCTAACATACAGTAAGGCAAGCAAGCCCCATGGCAAGCATAGGAGCTTGCTGATTAATAGCTAAACAGCTGTAACAGCTGTAAATTCAATCTAGTACATTCCAGTCAAGTCTGTCATTGTCTTGAACCTTTCATGCCCCATGTTGGGTGTCAAAAAGGACTGTTGCGGTTTAACCCTGGCTTTGTTATGTATATTATATGCCATAAAACCTATTGTCTAGGCAGCAGATTCACGGGTCTTGGAAGCAAAGACGGAAGGTGCAAAGTGCCGTCAGTGCAAAGATGAGACGGGAATCATCCAGAATAGTGTGGAGCGATACGGCACAGCTTATGGACAAAGTGCAACTTCACTGACAGAAGTTGCTTTGGGAACTGGGAACACTTCTGTGTTGTGCAGTGGAACATAAAAGTATTAGTTTAGTCTCTTTCAATTTCTATCACTTGACAATGTTGTTTGAAAAATACATGCTTATTTTCTTTTACAAAAATATTCCTTATTATAAAAACATTGCAAGTGGAAAATAAACCATTTCATATACACAGAGATCATGATTAGAGGAAAACAATTTTTTACCTAGGATCTGGCATTGAAGAATTCTGCTAGTCCCAAGCCTTCAGTCTCTAGATCTTAAACAGATGTAGGATCAATTTAGGGAGAGGTTTCAGCTTTTATTCACAAGGCAATGAAATGTACATGTATATTTTAATAAGTTTCAGTGCCTTGAGGCAATCAATATTCTTGGTGGAAATTACTGAATGCAGAGGTCACTTTGGAAAAATTCTCATGTAATAAGCTGTGGGATGGTGCAGAATTATGCTAACAGAATAAGCCTGAAATATGAATGATTGCTCAGTCATACTTGACACGTGAACCAGGGGAGTCCAGAATTTACATCAGATACTGGCTGTTATGTTAAGGATGTAAAAGTCTCTTCTGACAGAAAAATCTATAAAACTAATTTAATGTAAAGTTACAAAACAAACACTTGCTGTTTTTTGATTTTGGTTTTCTTTTTTTTCAGACCTCGTTACATGTCAGTCAAGGGAGCTATTCTGAAAGACTATATAGAGCAACTGAAGGCAGTGCCAGATCTGTAGAGAGTGGATTGTGCAATATTGAGGGGGGGGCGGGGGGAGGCGCTCAGGGGGCGTGAGGAAAGAGGTACAAATTCCAACATCCTTGTGTACAGAGGGATCTGATTCTTCTCTTTTGTGCTGTAGTGTTAACGCAGAATGGCCAATGCTGTGAATTCACACTATTAAGTGTGGCATGGAGCTTTGTAGCTTTTCTTTGTTTCTTTCTTTCTAGTGTACAGGCATCTCTTCTAAGTATTGGCTGAGCACATACTAAATATCTTAAGCCAAAAATCTGACAGAATACAGGAACAGCTTTACAGGGTGAAATGCCCATTGAACCCAGTACATGTTTCTGGCAATGACTGAAAGTGAATGCCTGGGGAAGTACAGGAGAAAATCTCTAGCATGGGTGGCAGTTTCCCCAGGATACTGTCTCAGACTTGGCCATGTGTATTATGTCTTCCAGTAATCCTCCTTTCTCTTCTTTGAATCTGTCTAATCTTATCTTGAACCCACATGAACTTGTCCCATCCAGAGCACCCTGCACCGTCGATTTATGAGTTAAATGGAGAGCAGAGAGCCATCTTCTGTGGAGAGTTTCCAGCCTGTCTCCTACCACTTTCATTTGATGTCTGCAAATCCTTATACTGGAAGTAGACAGTGCAGAACTGAATCTCTTCCCCACAACTCAGGATTTTACAGACCTCTGTCGTATTCTTTCCTGACTTCTTTCCCAGACTTAATTCCTGTCACAAATCTCTCTCCTCTGTCTTGCAGTGTGACAGATTCCTGTTACTATACTGTAAAACCAGAAGCGAACCAGGTTGCTAGGGCTGATTCTGTCTCCAGATACTGTGGCAGCAGGAACCGTAAAAGCACTGGTGATCTCTCAGAGGGGAAGTATTGTTCCTGTTCTCCAGGAGAGGAGGAAGCGACGCTATCACCTGTTGTACCGTACAGGCAGACCCTGCTTTGTTCTCCTCGTGCTCTGAGCTGCCCACACAGACGCCATCTCGCATCCAAATGCTGAATAGTGCTCAGCCCAAGCTAACATACCCTGTCTCTGCGGGACTTCTAACCTCAGACTCTGCACTGTGCTAATGTGACTACACAGCTTCTGTAATTTAAGCTGGCTTGTAGCTAGCTGGGTCAGAGTGCATGGATTGAGCGTGGGACTGCCTGGCCTACACCAAACTGGGCCAGCACATCTGAAGCAATCTGCTTATTGCCACAGCCTGGTAGGGGAGTGGAGTAAACTGTCTCCAAAGTAGTACTTTACTATTAGCCTCCTAGGCCGACTCTGCACGACATATCTCGCACCCCACTGAAATGCAACTACTCTTCTCCTGGCTTCTTTATTGTAATGTAGATGCTTGCTGCTGCAAGCAAAGCCAAGAAGGCTGTAAAATCAAGTCTTGATTTTGAGTGAATAAACATTGGTGGATTTAAGGCTGGTTTTCATTACAGGCACAGCTCCTTGGGTGGTAGATTGCTAGGGACAGCAAAATGGGAACAGCATATTGCTTCAGCCAAAGCCCCGACAACCTACATTCATGGTGGCTGCTGCCTGAAGAGGGAATTGTGTGTAGGACAGCAGCCACTGCTGAGTGGGCAGGAGGAGAAGCGGCATCTCTCAGCAGCAGCCCCTGCTCGCCTTATATTTCTGATACCCTTGAAAGCAATGGAAGTAGTAAGCCTGTTCTCCAGAGCTGTGCGTTCTGTGTTTGGGTCCTTTCTTCCTCTGTTTCTCCCCTTTCCGTGGTAGTAGGGGCTTCGCTCTTCATCCTGGGAGCAGCAAAAATCACTTTTCTGTGTGCTGATATGAACTGCCGGAAAGGAAGACTAGTTCTAGCTTTTTGCTGTACTGAAAGAGATGGTATTCATCAAATGATAGATACTGCCTGGAAAAGATAAGGGCTATGTGAATAGGAGTTATTTTCTGGCTTATGTGTAAATTGCATAATTGTAGCTTGAAGAATGGCTATTTTCCATCTGTAGTTATATCCTGTACTTGTTCCTCCCTTTTTTACCTCATAAATACAGTTTGAGGGGCATTATGTATTCTTCAGCTACTGACTTGAGCACTGTCCAGCAGAAGGGATGCTGGATAGCCCAGTAATACAAAGATCTCACCAGTTGATTGGTCTTTATTTTCGAACGTTTTCCTTCCTCCTTCCATCTAGAGAAATGGCATGCAAAATTAACTGCTTGACAGACGTTCTCCATGGTCTCAGGTAATCACTGCTCAAGGAAAAGTAGGGAGGGACACCTGCAGGCTCCTGTCGGCTCAAGGAGAGATGTGGGATTACAGAGAAGTGGTGGCTACTCAGAGCTGGGCAGCTCATTCTGCTGTTGCAGGAAAATAGAACAGGTGGAAGAAAGTAGCACACAGATGGTGGGGCAACATTTAGCTGCAACCAAGGTGCCCAAGGGCACTTTGCTACCTGTGAGATACTGGATGTGCGTCAGTCTTTTCAGCACGTATAGGCAGTGCAGGCTTGAGCTGCTGTTTGATACTTTCTGAAAACAACATTGGCAGGAACATGTGTGACTGCTTGCACATTATGAGAGGAACCTTGTTATTTTTCAGTCTGATGGTAACATTCACCTTTCAAAAATACCACTATTGTAAGCAGACTAGAAGCTATTGCAGAGCTGTTTACTGAGCGACGCTGCTGCAGGAATGCTGATGAGCAGTGGTCTGCTTCTTCCTGGGGATGCAGAGAGCTACTAGCAAGCTGGAAGGAATTCACAGGGAAGAAAGAAATGTGATGAGGGGCCTGGAAGGTTTGATATATAGGGATGGTTAAAGTGCTCAGTCTGTCAGACTAGAATAAATGCTAGCTGAGAAGAGACAAAACAAACAGTTTTGTAGATGTGCTAAGAGAGAAGACTTATATAAGGCCCCTTTTGAGGGCAGAAAAAGGGAGGTAAAGTACTGAGGCAAGGAAAAAGAAAGTTACAGTGGATACCAGGAAGAACTTATAAACAGGGCTGCATATTCCAATGAAGATCTCAGTATTCGCTTGAATACATGATGGTAGTCTCATACTTTGGAAACTGCAGTCTTGGATGGGCCCCATTGCTGGTAAATTCCAGGCTGCTGTTCTGCAGCAGCTCTCATGGAGCTGTGTTGGCTGAAGCGAAAGTTTGTTGTAGGGCTACATCAGAGTGTGCTGCTTCTGGACACTGTATAAACTCTCAGTAAAAATGTCCACAGGTGAGAATGTAGGTAAAATGGAAGGAAAG
Source organism: Tetrax tetrax (assembly GCA_009806455.1). Taxonomy (NCBI): domain Eukaryota; kingdom Metazoa; phylum Chordata; class Aves; order Otidiformes; family Otididae; genus Tetrax; species Tetrax tetrax. The sequence goes on from WHYT01016267.1 coordinate 98,221, forward strand.
ACAGACACCAAGAGGAGGAGTGAGATGCCCAGGCTCTCATCACAAGCTGCTGGTGGTTTATGCAACAATTTAGGCCCCTGCTACCAGATCTGTCACTTTGCTCTTTGGGTCACCTACTTTTTTTTTTCAGCCTGGGATGACCTGGCTCCAAATCTGTCAAATTACTACAGGAACGTGTGCTGTTAGTTTAGTGGGAGCTATTCCTCCCCTGGGCATCTTTGAGACTACTATCCTTGTCTTCAAGTATTAAAAAGAATTTTACCAATTTATCTTCCTCACTAGGTTTTTTTCATTTGTTCCATTCCCTTCTCTTCTGTTTTCCATATTGTCTCTTGGCCATGAATTTACAGTTGTGGAAGAAGAATTTACTGATATCTTTGTGTTAGTCTCTTTTCTACTTTATTTTTCATGTAACCTCTTTCACGCTTTCAAGGTGAAAGCTCTCATGATGTCAGTGCATTATAAGTATTGAGGGGAGATGTACGACCAGATCATCTAATCCACTTTCCTGGTACTGACAAACTGTTTCCTAGTGAGATGTCTGATTTAGTTTTGACATTCTCAAAGTGATGGTGGCCTTGCTATTTCAGTGGTCAGCAAAGCTTGGGTTTTTTCCTCACAGTCTCTCTCTCTGTCTCTCTCTCTTTTTTTTTTTTTCTTTTCCCCTTCCTGCTATCACCTTGTTTTTCTTAATAAATGGAACCTTGCACAACACTTGCCCACCTGCTTGCTTTCTTGGCTTTATAGTTTCCGAAAAATATGCTTGGGGTATGGCACATTTCAGTGCTTTACTGATCAGATCAGTATTACTATTCCCAGTTTAGAGATGAAGAAACTGAACCACAGGAAGGAAACTAGATCACCAAAAAGCCAGGGACTGTCTTGTTGCCCATCTGACTCTGTTTTTTCTGTTACAGTTGCTCATCTATGCTGGATATATTAATTGAGTCAGTCAGCCCCTTTGGCTTCACTGCCACTACTGCTAGATCTGCCTGCTGTCTTTACGAGCTGATGTGAAGACTGGATGTGTTAAACCCTCACCTTTCTCACAAAACTAGGCCACATCCTCCTGACAGTGGAGATGGGGCAACCTGGCGGATTGTGTAACTATGCCACGAGAAGCCAAGCTGAGTCCTGATCAGGCCTGTACCTCACACTGTCATCTTCTGTTTCCAGATTCTGCTTCTCTGTGATAATGCCAGCTGGCATTGCATGATCTTATTGCTGTTTGTTTTACAGTAATACCTGGAAATCCATTTGAGCCACCTCTTGCACCTAGCAGGTCAGCAGCCCCATCTAATATGCCCTTCTCTGTGCATAAGAAAGGCACACACTTAACTTAATCTGTTGCTGCAGACCTAGAGCATGGGTTGCAGTATCAGGCTGTGCTTCTTTCACAGCCACTTGTCCCTATTTCTGAATAGAAAAGTCAAAGCTGACTGGATATCATGATAGCTACAATGCTCCCTTGTGTGTTGTCGCTTCTAGAAGCAGGTGTGACCTGTCTGTTCTAACCTGAAGGAGGGATGCTCATAGTCTAGTTAATTATCTGAGTTCCAGTAGTATCTAAAAACCGCAGTCAAGGACTAATGTGCTGTTGTGTTGGTTGTTGTATACAAGTGAACACAGCAAACTCTTCTGTCTTAAGTGACAAGTAAATTTGTCTTTGACACCAGTTCAAAGCTCTGCTGGTGCTGAGCTTGTCACTAGTGCTGATGATTCATTACTGCTGTCCTGCTAGTATGGAGTTTTCTTTTTGATCTGAGTTTTTCAAGTTACACCTAAAGTTGTCCAGTGGTCAGTGAAAGAGTTAGAACCAGAATTCACACACTAGATCACTAGCTATGTTAATTTCAGGCTGACTTTATGCTGGCAGAACATTATTATCCAACTTAGTCTCTGTCCAGAGTGGCAGAGGTAATGCACTTTTCCAAAGAACAGCTTAAAGTGTATTATCCTACCATGCCTGCCTACTATTTCCTTCCTTCCCAGGTGGGAGTAACCTTGTAAGTGACTCTGATTAGCACAGATGGCTGTGTCTCTGTTGTTCCAGCCCTCCCAGCAGCCTGCTCTGATCTCAACAGATGGAGTGGGCTTGGTGTTCCAGTGTTAGGAGCCGGAGAGGATATGTGTATGCTTGGTGGAAGCAGCAGACTGAGTGACTCAAATATTTACAGTGTTCTCCCTGCTGGAAAGATTAATGTGGAGATGAAAAGTAAAGTGCAGAAAAAAAAATTGCTCCACTGCAGAAGTAACTGTAGTTCCTGATGTGGAACTATAAACAACAAAACCATGGACACTGATTTATGAAGAACAAAAAACCAAGGAATTTTGTAGAACTCAGTTAAATGACGAAACTACTAGGCCATGAGGAAGGCAAGCCACTATTTAAAGTGGGGCATAAGGGCACAGCCGAATTCAAGGGAACAAAAATGAGTGTACGCAATGCTAGCTGAACACTGCAGAAATGTTCTGGGCAGTGAGACCTTTCTTCTGCTTCCTAAGGGGAGTGGGAGAGAGCCCCAGCACTCTAGATAAATTGGTTTTGTAGTGAATAAAACAGGGCTACGCTGTGTCTTAGAACTTGATGGCTGTGCAGGGGTGTAGGAAGGGAGGAAATATGGACTGTTCAGACCTGGACCTGGCTGTGCAAAGGCAAGTTCCTGCTTCTCTACCTTGGAGCAGATATGTGAGGAACAGCAGGCAGACACTGCAATTCTTTGTCCGAAAGCATCTCCCTCTCTGCTTCTTTTGATGAAGCTGGGGAATTACAGTAACTCCTCTGGCTCTTTTGTGACTCTCCTTTTCCTTTCCTTATAGCCTGAGCCAGTTCTGGCTTGTATAAGCTGCAGGATCTTCCTCCTTCCTGGAAAATTCCGGAGGGATTAATGTTAAACTGGAGCCAGGTGCTCAGGTTTTCTTCACGTGACAGATTAGGTTGGAGATTTGGAAGGGAAGGCATATGACACACACTTTGGGAACAAATTCTAGGGACCTAGAGTCAGGTTACTTTGTGCACGTACACCTGCGTCTCTGAGATGACAAGGATCATACTGCTTTAGCTCACCTACTGCTAGGAAATATCTCAATCCCCAGTTTCCTTGGAAGAGCTTCACTTCTGTTCCTTCCCACAAGGTAATCAGTGTAATCACATCGATTGACTGAGTGAAATGGGCTTTGAATATCAGATAATTTACCACCCAGGTGGAAATCAGCAGAAATACCAATTAAGTCAAAAGGTTTGAAAGTGCTAGGAAAGTGGAATGAGACTCCATCATTTAACAATGAAGCATTTATGATTTTTTAAGTATTTTTTCCTTCCTGGGAAGCATTCTAGAGCAACACATGATAGATCAACAAATAACAAAATAAAAAGATAAAATTTTGCACTGATCCACTGCACTGATTTTCTGCACTGATCCATTGTGAAGAGCAGAGCAGCTCCCTCCTACAGGGGCTAATGCACGTTCTTTAGAAGTAGGTATAAAAGTCGCTTCTCTATTTAATGACTCGGGTTGGATCAGTGAGTAACATTTCATTCATGCCCTGCGTGGAGAGGAGCTTTATTGCCTGAAGAAAGAGAACTGAGAACAAACTAGGATTTTATAGTTACTGGTGTAACGACACATACTGTGCTTCATCACTCAGTGATCTCTAACCTTTTGTTGGCTTTTACAGAGTTACTATACTGTACCACAGTCACATCCCACACCAATCAGTTTTCTGGTTTTCTCTTTTAATTTTTCCAGAATGTCTAATGCATTACGCTGCCTCCAGTTTCTGCCATTTAATCTGGACTTGGAGCCATTCAAAATGCCACAATTTTAGCCTGTGGAGGACTTTGAATGTCATCTTGGTGAACTGAGCTTTTTCTTCCATTGTTCTGTAAAACGTTTCTCTAGGTCTCTTACTCTCTTCCAGAGGATGCTAGCATTTGATAAGGGAATCATAGAGGTAAGAAGTCCTGGGACTGCCTACCTTTCTACTCTTGGTACTGTAACAAAATTTGCAACTGGCTTTTGCCAGCCGTGGAGAAAAACTAAGACACAAAGTATAGAATTACAAGGGTAAATATTTATTCATGTGCATGAAGTTTCCTAGCCAAATAGGGGTACCTTGAATTTGATTTTACGCGGGGTTCTTATACTCTGCAAGTGTTGAGGTACAACATGATTTGACTAATCCACACTACTGATTACTAATCATAGTAAAGCTTTGCAAAGCAACTCTATTTCTGCAGCATTCTTGCTGCTTATCTATTAATCCAGATGTCCCTGGAGTCAGTTTTGCTGTAGTTATTTATCTATGATGCCAGACAATGCTGGGAGGGTTTCAAAGATGTGTTAGAGGGCCTAGGATGCTGGTGTTATCTTGGTTGTCCAGGGGTATCTTTTATCCTTCATGAACAGCTCTAAGCTTCCAAGAAGCAAAGCCCTTACTTCCAGGGCCATGCTATACTTTGGTTTGTTTTACTTAAGCATGAACAGTACCAAAGCCTCCAGTAAATTTCCACTACCTCATTACATTGCAGTGTATAATGTGAATTAATACATATTAATAAAGTTAATATACTGTCATACTATAAACACTAATTTATATTGTAGTTATGGAAGGGAATTTTCATAACAATAAATCAGTTTAGAATTTTTTTGAGAAACTTTTCCAGTGGACTCTGAGGATGATTTAATTTTCCCATAAATCACTGTGGCAGACTTTTGTGACTTTAATCCAGATGACAGTATTAAAAGTTCATGTTTTTGTACCAGCACTGACCAAGCTGCCTGTTTGTCGTGTTTTTTATAATTGTCTTGCCAGCTAGCACCTAATATGGTCTTTCCTTATGTAATCATGGCAAGTAACCTTATTTACATCTTTATTTACATTTTTATTTATGTATTTTGTTTTTCTGTTATTGATAAATGTGTTCTTTTATTAGGTTTCATGTGCTAGCAGGAGTCATCCTTTCTATTCAACAATGTATTGAACAGATCTTGGCAATACCAAGAAAACCAGTATAATCTAGATAGGTTTTGGAATACTCAATTATATTTCTTACTTGCCCGTAATGATCTCATCCTCTGTGGACTGTGACCCAGTCCAGAGAAGAGTAGAGTTGTTACGTGCTGTTGCTAAACTCCAGCTGTCATTGAAGAGCACTGGCTGATGTTGTCCCCATCCCCAATTGCACATTCAGTGGTGCACAGTCCTTTGGTTGTTTTTGCTACTAACCCCTAATATACTATAATCTCCCAGAGATGTGTCTCTTTTCACATGCTTTTAAAGATTTTGCAGGAAATTCTTAGCATTTTTTTTTCAAGAGATGCCTGCTGCTTTACCCTTTTGTCGGTAGTTGGAAAGCAATAGTATAGTTGGCAGGTGAGCTCCCTGTTCTGAAATTTGCCTCTTTGTTTAAGAACTGGTGATCTCTTTTTTTTTATAATGGAGTAATGTGTGCCTTCTCTTGATACTACACTTGTGCAGGACATCTATCTTTGGCAGCTTACTATAAGGCTTCTTCCCCAGTGGCTTTTCTTTCTTGTTTCAAAGTGCAAGGAAACTCTGCAGGATTTTTCTGTCACTTGCCTGGAGCACCTCTCCACTAATGGTTTCCTCTCCAGCCACTTTCCCATTTTTATGTTTAATAATGGAGTTTTCTCTCAGTGATACAAGTTAATTACACAAAAGCTCTACATATTTTAGTCTATGTTACTGCTTTGCTGTCATCTCTTCTGAGCCCTCTCTTGAGCTTACACTGGGAGAGAGAAGAGATGGTTTCTGTCTACCCTTCTGTTTCAGATATTTGTTTCATCTGTCACTCGTCTGGAGGGTTGTCACTCATGTGGAGACTAATCACTCATTTTAATCCCAAAACTACATGATATAACCGCCAGTAGTATTTGTAATTAGAAATAAAAACTAATGATTATGAGAATGGACAAGTCTTTCATGCCTAAAGTATGAAATTTATGACAGGAATTTCCTGAAATAATAACTTTTATGGATATTATTTCAGATGTAAATCACATATTCTTTGCTACTTTTGGATATACATTTGCTGGAAGATTTGCCTGTTGTTGAATCTTTATTAACTTGAGGATAGGTTTGTACCAAATGATAAAGAAGGAGTATTAAAACATTCTCCAGCTGAGATAGAGGACTGTACTCTCTGCTGCCTGCCTTCAAACATGGATTTGAAGTACTCCAAACACTTGTTTGGAGTATAACTGATGTTTGTTACCAGCTCACCACAGTCAATTCCTCTGAGGTGGCCAGAAATTAAGTTGTGAATAATCTTTTTCTTGTGCTGCTCCCAGAGCATGTGTCTGAAGCCTGGAGTCCTGTATACAGTTATGGAGAAACTGAAGATTTTTTAAGAAACACCGTTCCCTCTCACTCTCAAGCCAAATACCAGATAAAAATCTCCGGGAGTATTTTGAGCACTGCTGATAGAAGAAATCTCTGGCAGTCCAGTAAGATGGCTATTTTTCATGAGATGTCAAAGTCAGGGAAGTTTACTCAAGTGTTCAAGTCTGGTTGCTTTTCCAGGCCCTTAAAACTGACCTCATAGCTTCTAGCTGTGTCTTAGTACTTGTTTATAGCATCCTTAGCAACTAGTAAGAACTGAAAGTCGTCCCAAAGGCTCACAAGTCAAGAATAGATGACGCTTTTTCTGAATTGTTGCACTACAAGCTGAATTTGTTCTGGGCTTTTTTTTTTGTCTCTTATGTCACAGTCTATAATGAAGATTTAGCTGCTGGCACTTGGTTGATTTCTAGTTCAACTAACAATGAGCAAACCAGCATGGAAGTGGCTTCTTCTCTTTGTTGGTCTGTATCTCTTTTGGGTTAATTAGGGGATCACAGCAGAGCTTTGCTCCCATATTTACTCCCCTGTGATTGCAGAGTGATTTCCCCCCCCCCCCCCCCCCCCTTTTTTTTTTTTTTTTTTTTTTTTCCCTATGCTGACTTTTCCAGCCTTTGCTTAAAAATAAGGACCTCAAATAGCCACCTTTGTTAGCTGTGCACTGGTAGTGCTACTCATCCCCTGTAGCAAGGCTGCTGCTGTTGCAAAGCTGTGGGACCCTACACAATCATGACGGAATTTGCCCTCCATTCACATCAAGGCAGCACCCACCCTTGTTCATGGCCTCCCCTCACAGCTCCTTTCCATGACAGCAGTGATGGACAAGGGTCATGGTATTTGAAAGTGAGGAGACAAGTTGTTCACCTTCCTCTCTGACCACAGGCCTGTTTTCAGGCTTCAGTGCAAAAGTAACTTCTTCCACCACACTCTCTCTACATCAGTCTCTTTTTCCACTGGCAGATCAAAACAAGACAGTCCTCAGATGTGCAGCCAGTTTGTGCCACCAGGTGAACAAGGGAGGAGTGAGAGAGAAGAACCTGGAAACTTAGGAGACAACCTTATCTAACAAAAGTGAGAATGGTGCATAGCATCGTGGAAGTAAATACTTGTGGTGGCTTTTTTTTGAGTAACTCAAGGAGATGTGGGGAATCAGTGGGCCAGTAAGGCACAGCTGATACACAGAAGCATGGTACAGGACAGCCAAAGCGTGTTATGGGCTGGTGGGTCCCCAACAGAGGTACACACGTGTTCAGCAAAGAGCTGCTTCTTTCGTAGAATCTTAAGGTTGGAAGAGACCTCCAAGATCATCAAGTCCAACTGTCAACCTAACACCACTATGCCTACTAAACCATGTCCTGGAGTGTCACGTCTACATGTTCTTTGAACACCTCCAGGGATGGTGACTCCACCACTTCCTTGGGCAGCCTGTTCCAGTGCCTGATCACTCTTTCAGTAAAGAATTGTTTCCTAATAGTCAACCTAAACCTCCCCAGCCGCAACTTGAGGGCATTTCCTCTCGTCCTATCACAAGTTATTTTGGAGAAGAGACCAACACGCGCCTCCCTACAATCTCCTTTCAGGTAATTGTAGAGAGCAATGAGGTCTCCCCTCAGCCTCCACTTCTCTACACTAAATGATCCCAGTTCCCTCAGCCGCTCCTCATGAGACTTGTTCTCCAGACCCCTCACCAGCTCCACTGCCCTTCTCTGGACGTGCTCCAGCAACTCAGCATCCTTCTTGTACTGAGGGGCCCAAAACTGAACACAGTATTCGAGGTGTGGCCTCACCAGGGGGCATGATCACTTCTGTGCGCCTTTCTTTGCGTGTCCTAGTGCTGAGGAGGTGACTTTGGCCCCTAAACCCCATCTCATTTCAGAGGGAAGCGAGTGCCCAGCAGTCAGGCTCCTTCCCACACACAGCAGGTAACTGGTGCAGGATTTAGTATCCTTCCTTCATGAGCAATTCCCTTTGGGAAAGGGCGTTTTTCAGGCGGGGGCTCAGCGCAGCAGACACGTTGACTGGGAGCTCCCTCTCCTGGCCGCGGCCTGGTTTCCCCTGGCTGAAGCTCAGCAGAGCAGGGCTTGGCAGGGTCACTGCTAGGAGTATTGAAAAAAGAGGGGGTAGATAATACCAAGCACCTGGTTCTGCCTTAACCTCATGTTGATAAAATGTAAACATGGTTCTAATATTGGACGGTCTCTCTCTCAGTGATGCCCGCTCTTGTGGTTACCAACCAACTCGTCTTTGTCTTACATTGTCCGGGGCCAGGCAGTGCCTTGCCTTGTTGCTTTGGGAAACATCACAATTTCTATTATTTCCTACCCCTTCATACTTAAGATAGGACAGGAGAAAACTGTTGTGCCTTCTCCCCTCTCCTATGCCAGCCATTCAGTTTTGCCTTCCTGGGTTCATTCTGTGCTTTGTACTTGTCATGCTGACAGAGACTGGGTGTCTATAAGGATGTTCTGTGAAACAAAATGGTCTGGGAGCAGACTGAGTTACTGCACCTGTACTGTTTACCAGGTACCTTCAAGTGATTTTTCATGCTCCTGATTCTTGCTGTGTATGACTGTAATCTCCACGTTATTTTCAATTATTTCGGAGAGCTTAAAATCATAGAATCATAGAATGATTAGAGTTGGAAGGGACTTTTCATCTAGTCCAAACCCCCTTGCAAGGAGCAAGGACAGCCCTGACTAGATCAGGTTGCTCAGAGCCTCATCCAACCTGGCTAGCTATCAGTGCACTGATTTGGACCACGAAAGCAAGTAATTTCCCTACTGATTAACTGATTATACCCATTGTAAAACTGGATGGAGAAAAAGCTGTTGACATGAGGGCAGGGATGACCATTTCTGGCAGAATAACAGAGTGGAACTATTCCTCAGGTATGGGAAATAAGGGGAAGTGATAATTTGGAGGAGATTTGTCACTGAAGGGCGGAAGGGAATAGTGAGCTGGGTGGCCCTGGGTATGTGGAAATTGATTGGCTTTAGGAAGGCTAAATGCGTCTGTGGTCATGACAGAAAAAACAGTGGGAGAATGAAGATTTTGGAGGAATGTCATGGCAATGGGAATCTTGTATGACTAAGGACAGGAAATGAGTGTTTTGAAGGGAAGTATATGCCCAAATACTGAAAACTTTTTGAAAAACAACATATTAGGGAAATCCTAGGGCAATCACACCACATCAGGTTGTTGAGGTTTATTAACTTGATTTAACTGTCCTTCGCTGCTAGGAAATATCTTGCTTCTCGTTCTTGTTTAACTGTCCTGTAGCCCTGGGTGAGTGGCCTGTTGTTGTAGAGCAGAGAGGAGTGCATCCATCACAAGGACACCATGCCTGAGCATGACCTGCAGCTTCCCACTTGTTCTGCAGACCTGTTACGTGTCTTGTAGCCCACAGTGGCAGGGAATGATTATGTTGTTGCCCACTTACAGTGGTCAAGGTAAGTCTGGCCTCAGCTGTTTGTGCTGGGCCTTTTCCTGTCTGACAGGATAACTAAAGGCTCTGTACAGATTTTGAAGGGTTTCTCTATGGCTTTGGGCATTGAGTGAGATGAAGACTCTTACTGAAAGGATGGGTACCAGCCGATGTCCTGATGCTGAGAGCAATGACATCTCTGTCAAGCATGATGTTATAGGACCACAGTGCTAGACAGTTTTTCTACGTGGATGGGCTTCTGACATACTTGTGGAGTGTCATGGGGTAATGTAGGGTGGGGTAGCCAGAAAAGCCACAGGAACAAGCCACTCTATGGCTTGACTCTGTTCAGGAAAAGCACTCTGTGGAACTCTGGAGCTTTTCCTTGCTTGCTTGTAATAAATGGATGAACTGAAGAAACAAGGTAAACAACAGAAATCTTGGATCAGATAAGGGTCAGTGCTACAATAACACTAGCTGCTGTATCCTACATATGATGGGGCTGTGACAAATATAACTTTCTAATCCGATCTAGCAAAGGGCTGATTTGAAGGCTTTGCTTCCTAGTGACAAGTACTGACTGGTTAGGGCTTCCTGAGCCTGGGGACTTGGTAAGAGGTAAGTTTCACATGCAAAAAGTGGCGATACAGTTGTTTTCACAGCCTCTCTGAGGAATTCCTGTGTCAAACATATGACCCGCAGCACAGGCGCCATTCACCTGGGAAACACAAACTGGAAAGCCGAGCAAGCTGAGCAACAGGAAGTTGATTCCTGTTCCTAAATGTCTTTATGGGGTCTGTATAGAGTGCATCATCTTTATGCAAGGATATGGGGGCACCCAGGGGAGATGGAAGTACTCCTTAATGGAAATGGCTTATGGAAGCTGAGAAGAGTATGCTCACATTCTCTGCTCTGTCAAGAGTGAGGCTTTTGCTATTTCAGGGAAGTGACCATTTTCTTTCTTTCACTGCAGTGCGCTTTGCCTTGGTGCTGACGTCTCAGCCCTAAATTTGTAAGGCACTGTGAGTTGTAGTGTACAGAGTGGATTGTAAAATCACAGTTGTGCCAAAGACAGACAAGAGTACTTGTTGGACCACTGCTCTGAGATATTGAATTGAGAGAGATAACTAGAAGATGAGAACAAGGGGCTTAGGAGAGGAAGGGAAGAAAAGTGACTCCAAGTCACTTCTGTTGCTTCTGCTGGGTGGTATTTAATGCACAAGTCTCCCACAGATTGTCTGCCTTTTCTGTGCCTAAATATGAGCATTGCTAGCTACAGACCACTGTGTTGTTGAGCTTGCTCCCATCATGGCAAAAAAGCAGAATGATGCATGAAAAACAACTGGAGTTCCTCACTTCAGTTGTATGTCTGGGAAAATCATGGCTTCCCGTGGTACATTCCATATGTTTGTCTCTTGAGATGCCTCTGTTTAGACACATGATAGCTGGCAAGAAAAGCCTGATCCAGAATCACGTTATGACAGCTTTTCACTAACATGGTGTCTGTATCTCTTTGAAAACTGATGAAGAAGGTGACCCTAGGAATTGCAGAGAAATAACCACCTGATACAGGGCCAGATCATTTGGATACCTGCAACCTCAAATGCATTAGTGTCTTGATGGATATCAATTCCTCTTAACTTCTTTCCATCCAGTTCATCTCATCAGTCATCCATTGATCTTGCAGCTCTCCACAGCAAAACCAGCAGGATACAAAACAGGGGGAGAAGCTTCTAGTCTTTCCTTTTTCAGTTTTGCATCCTTCTGCATCACACTGCATGCTTGCAGCTAGCTGCTTGAATAGTCTTCAACATGAAGCTAGGTTCATTATCTGTTGACTCTGGAGGGTCTGGCTGGTTAAATATCTGCAGACTGATGTGGGCCTCTTCAGTGGTACTCTGTATCCTCATCAGCAGCGTGGAAGAGGGAAGACAGAGTGAGCTAGGGAATTTAGCTGATCATGGTAGTTTGTTTCAGTTGGTGAAAGCTGTTGAGGTTTGTTAGATGCTCCAGGAGGAATTAAACATCTTGGCAGTGCAGTGAGAAATTAAATTTGATATAGATAAGGCTACAATAATGCCCATTGGCAAAAGTAATCCAAGTTTCTCTTCACCTGCCTGGGCTCTGGATTTGCAATCTGCTCAGAAGGCAGAACATTAGGATAGATGTTATCACAGATAGCTTAATGAAGTGTATAGCTGCATTTTTGAAAAGGGAACTGAGCTGCTTGCTGTTTGAAAAAAAAAATGATATAAAAACACCGAATGAACTCCGATACATGGATATTCTAGTAGAAAGTTAATAAAGAACACAGACCACAAAATTAACACTGTGTCTGCCTCTTGCTGAGAACAGGAGCTCAGAGGTCAAAAAGAATTATCTGCTTGCATGGATATTAAAAGCGCCTCAGATTAAATGATACAGGAGAAATACTTAGAAAGCTCTTCCATCTGTATTCTTCAGAGGCATAAGCTAACTCCTCTTTGAGACATGGAAGAAAGTGTTATGGACACAGTTATTGTTTCTTAGAGGTTTTTTTTTTTAACATCTTTCATTTGAAATATCAGTACTGGCTGCTGCCAATGGGACAGAACATGAGAATGGACTTCAGGTGTGATCCAACCAGGAAATAAGGCATATTTCTGTAGCAAAATTACAGTTACACATAGTACAATGCTCTGTCATATCAATAAGCTCTCAGTTTTGGTCATCCCTCCTGTAAAGAAATGCACTGATATCTTGTTAAATGCTAGATAAGTGAAATTTTGTGCTGAGTTGGACAATATTTCATTCAACAGGAGATAGCTTTAGAAAGTCTAAAACTCAAATGCAAGAGGTGAGATTTTTAGAAGACTCAGGAAAACTCTGATCTTGACAAAAGCAAGTTCTTGGCTACTAGATTGGTCTCACCAGGATCAAGGCACAGCAGAATATGTGAAAAGCATAGAATCATAGAATGGTTAGAGTTGGAAGGGACCTTCACAGGTCATCTAGTCCAACCCCCCTGCAAGAAGCAGGGACATCTCCAAGCAGATCAGGTTGATCAGAGCCTCATCCAGCCTGGCCTTGAACGTTTCCAGGGATGGGGCATCCACCACCTCTCTGGGCAACCTGTTCCAGTGCTCTGCAACTCTCATTGTAAAAAATTTTTTTCTAATATCTAATCTAAACCTACCTCCTTCTAATTTAAACCCATTACCCCTTGTCCTATCACAACAGGCCCTACTGAACAGCCTCTCCCCATCTTTCCTGTAGGCCCCCTTGAGGTATTGGAAGACCGCTATCAGGTCTCCCCGGAGCCTCCTCTTCTCCAGGCTGAACAGCCCCAACTCTCTCAGCCTGTCCTCACAGGAGAGCTGCTCCAGCCCTCTGATCATCTTTGTGGCCCTCCTCTGGACCTTCTCCAACTGGTCCATGTCCTTCTTATGTTGGGGGCTCCAGAACTGGACGCAGTACTCCAGGTGGGGTCTCACTAAGGCAGAGTAGAGGGGCAGCTCCCTCGACCTGCTGGCCATGCTCCTCTTGATGCAGCCCAGGATGCGGTTGGCCTTCTGGGCCGCAAGGGCACATTGCCAGCTCATGTTGAGCCTCTCGTCCACCAGCACTCCCAAGTCTTTCTCCTCAGGGCTGCTCTCAATCCATTCTCCGCCCAGCCTGTATTTGTGCCTGGGATTGCCCTGACCCAGGTGCAGGACCTTGCACTTGGCCTGGTTGAACTTCATGAGGTTGGCATGGGCCCACCTCTCCAGCCTGTCCAGGTCCCTCTGGATGGCACCCCTCCCTTCCAGCGTGTCGACGGCACCACACAGCTTGGTGTCATTGGCGAACTTGCTGAGGGTGCACTCTATCCCACTGTCCATGTCGCTGACAAAGATGTTGAACAGGGCCGGGCCCAACACAGACCCCTGAGGGATGCCACTGACCTCTTAATACAAGGAGAACCAGGGGCAAACACTACCTTTACAGGTTGCATAATGCTTTTAATGTTTATAGTGAGTATTTTAAACTCATAAAAGTAGGAAATACAAACCTTTTCAAAACAGCTCTCCCCTTACAAATGCACAGGGTAGACAATACTGCCTTTTCATAAGGTAATCAAATGACACTGGGTTTTAAGTACTTCACTTCTTGATTTGCCTTTTCAGGGCTGGGTTACAACTTTTCCTTTTCCTGCAGCCACAATAACTTGAGAGCCTTTATCACACCAGACAGCACAACTTTGTTTTCTATTTTTTCCTCAGTTTACCAGTCTGGATTTGTTTTTGTTTTGCAAGCATTATTGTGCTGGGAAAAAGTGTTGTTCCAACAGTCTGAAGGTGAGATTCTCCTCTTTGCAGTCTATAGTAGCACAGGGAGAGCCAAGGTAAATTCCCAGTGAGCACACCTGCTGCCTGGGCATGGGAGAAGAGTTCAGTTACCAGGGCCTGGCCAGTCCTTGTGCTGGTAAGTGGATGATGGGGACTGCTGATAGGACAATTTTGCAGTATGGACTCACAGGTATAAAACTGAAGCCAATCATTTCACAAGGGCCCTTGGACGTTCAAGGATTTCTTATCACAAATCTGAGATCTGTTCCTGTAGAGAACTAAGATGAACATGTTAGGTCTTTTTGATTTTAGCCTGGAGCTACCAGTGTTTGTGCAAGTTGGAGCTGGTTGGGAATTTGAAATGCCTTGTGTAATTTCTTCAAATTTTTGCTTGCATTCAGTGGTCTGGCAGGGTGCTCAGATGGCTTTACCTCAAAGCTTGTGAAAAACACTCTAGGACCAGATTTTGCAAAAGAATCTCATGCTTGGCTGTTCCCAAAGGGTAGTTGTGGGTTAGTGAGCACTTTCAGTGAGGAGCACCACTAATGACTGTGCTTCATGATACTGACCTTGTATCCATCCAATTTTTGATGTATTGAGTTGTTTTCTTCGAGGAGGGAAAATATGAAGAAACTTGTTTCCCCGAAGTCTTGTTATATACATTTATCACTTTAGTTTGCAAATTGTATGCCTTCTATAAAGCAGCTGCATGATATGTTCCTTGAGTCTAGGTCATCTTTTGGTGAAGAAACAAATCAAAGACTGTGACTAGATCCTCAGCTGATGAAAAATGGGATTTGAAGCCAGTCTGGGTTTGCTAGCTAAGGACTTGACTCCAGCTCTTTAAGAGCCTGCATCTTTTATCTTTTTAAGCATTTCTTCTGACGGGAGACAATTATGAAGTAAAAAGGGAAAAGACATCCAACTATTCTCACCCAACTAATCTGCTGCTGCCATAGAGGAGTTTTGCTGCTCTAGCCAGGAACAGCTGTAGTCCCACCACTGTAGAGTGAGTCTCTGGGTATTTTGTCAAGCATTCATAGGACTGCCACTGAGTACAGGATGCTCATCACTGCATTCAAAGCTGCACCTTCCAGCAGTGTCTAGTCCTTAGTGACTCACTCTCAATACAATTGAATTGTGAGTGGCTGCTATTCTTTTTGAAAAGAACATGTAATTGTTTAAAAATATAATAGTATCAACCTTTATTGATTTGCAGTCTGTGCTCTGCACTTGCAGCAAACTGATGTTTACAGCCACCTGTGTGGTTAACCCACGGGAGTAGAGGTAAAGAGCCACAACTGTGCCTCTGAGCATACAAAGGAGTTAGTGATACATTTTCTGCTGAGCTTCTTGGAAGTTATGGTAAAGATTAATGGGCTCCAGTCAGGTGGTATCTTGCAATTACACATCATTGCCCCTGAGTCAGTAAGACCACCCGTGGCACTCCATTTGCTGGTGCACATTGATACAGCCCGGCACTGTGCTGTAGTTCAGCACTGGAATGATCAGATGCTGTAGTAACTTGGCTGGTCAGGGAAGTGTTACGTGTCTTTCTAGCACTGCCATGGGTCACTGGCTTATCTAGCAATTTTCTAGATAATGATCCACATTTAATTTTTTTTTCCTTATTGTACGACTTGTGTCATTCAGGCATGGTACCTCACAAGCTGTCTTACTGTCCTCTGACCAAATGAATGTGTTTTTCTTTTTTTCCTTTCTTCAGATAAATGTAAAAATACCCAGTCATTTCTCTTTAGCTAGACTTGTATTTTTTTGTGTTAAGTATATGTTTTGGGGAAAGGAAGACAGGTTCTTGAAACAGCTAGTCTAATTCCTGTTTTGCTGAAAACTGTACGTGCTTCCACCAGAACTCCTGCAGCTCGCACTGTGTAATTACTGTCCTGTTGGCAGGCTCAGATGAAGGTCCTGCTAACCATATACAGACAGAAAAGGAACTGTCTGATCCAGGAATATTTAACATTTTTTTTTTTAGAGACTTGTCTAAATGTGTCTGCAGAACAGCATGCCTTGTTACTCCTATAGGCTGGTTGGATCCATGGGTCCAAGTTTTCCTAGTGTACAGTCTACAGAAGCTTCTTCCTCTCCTTCAGGGAAGATAAAACTCACTTAACTGTTACCACAAATGACAGGAAGGACTTAAGCTGTGTACGGGGATCAACCTGCTGAAGTTCTGCTGAGCTATGCACAGAAATAAATTCTGGAGTCGTGGACTGTCTTTCAGATGTACCAGATAATGCCCGGTATCCTTTAGCATCCAAAGCTTGTTTCATTGGTCAGGAGCTAGTATCTACTAGGACATGTAGAAATGGCTTTGCCTACATCCTCTGGGGAAGACATAGTAAGTCCAAGGAGCATTTGATTTATCTTAAAACCTTTACCTTGCATTTTCAAAAAGTTTTATGTTTAAATGGGAAATTAGAGCAATCTGAAACTTACAAGATCTTGTGCAAGAGGGTTGGTGGAAGGAGTTACTATCGTGATGTCTCTGCCACCTGTCTTGGGGTTTTGAATGTAGCCAAGTGGGCTGGTGTGCGCTGAAATAGTCCTAACTCTGGGGCTGGCTGCCACAAAGTCTGGTGAGAAGTCTGTTTGTTCAGAGTTCATTCTGGGGCAGTTAAGTGCAAAATTGCTGTTGTCTACATCTTATCTGTCTGAAACTTGATTGTAAGGGCTATTTAGACTGTTCCTTTATGAAGGACATGAAAGGTTAGCATTGATTTCTCAGCCAATACCTATAATTTTCACAGATCTGTATGGTGTTTCTGTCACCTTTTTAGCTGAAGTGCGTCTTGAAGGGAAGAGACTTTATCTCTGGTCTTACTGGGAAAAACTCAGTGAGTGGTCTGGTGGTTTGGTGTTTGGTTTTTGTTTTTGTTTTTTTTTTTTTTTAAAGCCAACCAATCAAGGATAAAATAACCATTCAGGCAAAAAGTTAGTGACATTTCAGGTTTTTTTTGAGGTTCCAATGATTTATATTGAAATTTTATCTACCGTGGACTATGATTCACATCCAATACCTCAGCAATTTATGCACTCACACAATGGTGTCCTGGGCAATAACATATTTCATGGGTTTTTAATAGAGTCATTTGGATACCTGGAGCAAGAAGGGTGTGTTGGAGGAGACCGATTGGCTTAGGAGTGGCAAACAAGTCCCTGCGTTGCCTAGTCCTTGCTCTGAATTTCACATGTAGTGAAAATACCTGATAGTCACAGATTGTTTTATGGTGGCTGACATGGAAAGAGTTGGTGTTATCAGTCAGATGTGAACAGACAGGCACATAGACATGCACTGCGGGACTTTGGGGTGAGCTGTTGTGACTGGTGTAAAGGTCCACCTCCACTTACAGACCCTCAGCCCAGAGCCACTCCTGTCTGTCTCAGCTGCAGGGCACCACTGATAACGACAGCAGAAGAACCTTGGTTACTCCTGCCTTTTTGTGGGACTTGTCCTTCCATACAGACTGGTGTTTGTCATTTAAGAAACAAGTCCTCCAAGTCACGTTTCAGGTCTGTTTATATTGCTACTTATGTGTACCTTTTCTGCTGACCAGCAGAGGATTTTAGTTTCTGAAATTTGTTATTGTCACTACAGTTCTCTGAGTATTACCAGCTCTCTTGAAATCATAGAGCTGGGACCCAATGGTGGAAGCTCCATGTGGACTGGCCACTGATGGTCGCAGGAGTTTGTTCCTTTAACAGAAGTGCCAGTACGAGGAGGGTCTAGGTCTTACAAGTGAAAGGCTTGCTAAAGAGCACAGTGGTCTTGTGGCCAGGAAATAGTGTTTCTTCATGGTGTGAAATATGTGGTAAGGTGGGGGAAAATACGTATGTGATGCTGCAGACTTGGAGGGGAAATGTTAGCCGAATGGAGAGGATGGGGTGTGTGGGGAAGAGTCTGTGTGAAAGTGCATGGGTAGGAAAGGGTTTGTGTGCAAGGAGGTTCGTGAGAGTGCTGTGAGTTAGTGAAGGAAAGAGTGGGCTTTGCTGCGGACTGCTTTGTGTGCTTAGTCATGCTTGGCTTGCAGAGGAGGAGAAATATGGAGAGAAGAGTGGTGTCATAGGGCTCAGTAGGTAACCTGTGGTTTGAGGAGGGTGGCCATCTGAATGGTTGTAGTGGAGAATATGCACGCTGGTTCAGTTTCCTTCCCTTTCACTAGCGTCTGTAGTTTTTAAGCAGTGGCTTGGGGTAAGGCCTTTCTGGTGAAGGATCATGGAGAGATCAGAAACATTGACGCCAAACCATACACACTCCTTCCTTAGCATTTGGGCTGTAGAGGATGCTCTCTGAAGCGTGGGGGTTTCCAGAGCTTGCAATTCAACTTTTGATAGGCAGGTATATCTCTTCTCTGGTGATTTTGAGCATTAGAGAGCAAGTAATTCAGACAGTGAGTTTTAATAACATTCAAATGCTTAACTAACCCCAATTGATGGATCCTGTGACAATTCTTGGGTTCTCTGCAGGCTTTTTGGCTAAAAACCTTCAAATTCTTCCATCTTGCAGAGGTTCTTCCTGTGTCCTCTAGTTGGTAGGGCTGTGCTCTTCCCATAGTACAGCCACACCTCGTTGGGTTTGGATAGAAGTCTGTCAATGCAGTTTGTCTCCTTTAGAGATGTCTGTTTTGCAGTTAATTGTGTGGTATCCAGAGTACAATTCAAAAGCCACGTCTGGTGCCGACAGTCTTGCAGTGCTGCTTGAGGTCATTCTACATCCCTGAAACTGCAGGCTAAAGAGCAATTAGCGAATTTAATTGCTGGTAACTGCAAAACCTAATGTTTCTTTCAATTTCTTTATGAAGGAAGGTCCACGCGTAAGTCAGGATGCCTGGGAGGTTTTGTTTTTAACTGAAAAACAAGCAAAAAATCCTTGCCTGTTCAGGTTAAATCTAGTTACTTGCCAAGGAATGCCTTGTTCTTACAAAGCTGTAGGCATACATGTTTACCTGGCAACATGTACATATTCACAGACATCTGTGGCGGATTTCTGGTGCTCTGCGATATTTACCACATTGCAGACACTTCGCTGGTCTTCAAAATGCATCCTGTGAAAGCCAGCTTGTAAGGTGAAATTCTTCTAATTCAGGCTAGTAGCTTGGCTAACAGAAATGACTTTGCACTGACAGGGACATTGAAAATCCATGGAGAGGAGGGAAATTCAGGCATACTATTTAAGGACAGGTTTATATGATCCTGCCAGCTTCAGTATGGTGACTGCCATGGAGCCCGCTCTCTGTACCTGTGGCTTTCTTTTTCAGTAACTTTTAAGCCTCTGATTCCAAGTAGGTCTGTGACAAGGCCACTGGCTTTTACCTGCTACTGCATGCAGATGTCTTCAAAACAGCAATAAAATTTCCAAAGGATGAATACGTGTGAGAGTTTTGTCTTTACTGCATCCCACTGGCTTAGAAGGCATACAGAGAGAATGCGTAATGACTTGGTTGCTAACTGTAAATTGTGTGAAAGAAAGACTTCAGAGAGATACTGGTACAGGCACTTGTAAGTCCTTACCTCTACAGCACATTCCCAGATTTGGGGGATAAGGGGCAGTGATTCAAGGTGAAGGTGAAACAAAACCTGCCAGCCAATATAGTGCTTTCCGTTCCACTGATATTTTTACGCTGAGGATCTGGTACCTTCTGTTTCTGTTTCAAGTAGGCTTAATTTTATTGTAACTGGTTATTATTGTTGGCATGGGAGGCAAGGGAGCAGCTGCAAGCTTTGTTTGCTCTGATTTTGAATTTGACTTTTGGTAAAGGCAATTTTGTACCCAGGATCAGTCATTTCTTTTCCATTTATTTGTTATAAAACCATATAAATAAAAGCCTATCAGTACAGAAGTTGAAGGAATGCAGTCATACCATTGGATGAAAAACCAAAGAGGATAAAATTAATTAGATACCAGATTTAATAAACCCCCCATCAATTATAATGCAACAGTCTATCTCCTGCCCTGCCATAGAACTGTGTTTCTCTGTTGTATAAAGTATTGTAATATTTTCTCACTGAAGGCTAAAGCTGGATAGAAAAATGTGATTTAATTCTTATGAGAAAAACATATCTCCTCTCAGTTCCCAGGTCTTGGTCAGGAAGCAGGAGAGCAGCAAAAGAGTATGCAAAGAGGAGAGCTAGAAAACCCATGCCTGAGTTGGATCTGGAGTCAGTGAAAGAGGATAAATTTAGGACCAATTGTGCTGTCATTTGTTTGCAAAGATCTTTTTCAGGTGAGGAACAGGAAAAGAGTTAGTGAATATGCAATGGTTGTAAGGCTAGCAGCAAGCTTTGCTGGAGGAGGCCCAAGTTGAATTTTGACCAGCTAGAATATTATTAAGCTAGTTGTCTATTCATCTGACTGCATCTTGGAAATACTTAAGTATATGGTGTATTGGGACTTTACTGTTGCCGCATACCCACTGGGAAGGTAAGTGGTTATCTATGAGCGTTTCTGTTTACAGTAATATACTCTATGCACTGTGGGGAGGTAAAGGAAAAGCAGGTAATTAAAAATATCTTTTTGACTCATTAAGCCTCATTTAAACCCACAATGAATTGTCTGAATTCTGTGCTGCCTTAAGGCAGTCAGCCTTGTAACAGACTTTTCCACATTCAGCCTTGTTATAGGCTTTTTGACACATTGCTTATGGTCTATATGAGATGTATTTTGTGTACCTGTTTGTGCTCTGCAAATTCTCAGCTGTGTGTGCTTGATCTTTCAAGCCTATTTCAGTTCAAACTAATAACTTCAGAGAATATTCCCTTGGCCCACAGAAGGCTTACTGTACTTCAATCAATTGACTTTAATAACCAGAAGGAAAATAAATATGGAGCATAGATCCAGTACAAAAATAGGTATACAGGGTAGGTACATTCTTTTAGGAAATGCACACTGGGAACTTTTTCTACTTTTGACGACAAAGCTATTCTTTTAAAAGCCCCAGTTTGAAAACTCTCTAAGAGCATCTCCACAATTAAACAGAATATATATACCCTCTTACATTGAACAGTTTGACTGTTTATTTTTGTCTGTAGTCTGTAATAAAACACAATTCAGACTTGTCCTTTAGGAACATGGTATAACTTTAACATGTATAGTAGGGACAAGGAGTAGCTTAGGAACATCTAACCGTGATGCTCAGTTGAACATTGCTGAGAATCTGACCCAGAGCTGGGTTATCACCTCAAAAGCTGTTCCAAGTCCAGAAATAAAACTTTCTTCATTTGCATTTGGTGAAACAGTTAAAAGGCGAGTTGACTGTGAAGCAGATGTGACATATCAATGACAGTTTCTGCAGATGAATAACAAAGCTCTTCAGGAGTGCTAAAAATGGTCATAAGCTATAGTCGTGAAGAGGCAATGCCTAGTACCCAATCTATAAATAAGTAAGCTAATGACTTGTATGGTAGGTTTATATCTTTCCTATATTTCAAGCACTTTTGAAAGCAGAGGTAGCATGATGTGGAGGTTAGAGCAAAGAACTGGGAAGTAAGGACAGTTTCTAGTCTCTGAGACATGGTTTATGGGACTTGCAGTAATCATAGCCATAGGTTTTGGGGATCTTGCAGAGCAGTGGTAATATTTTCAATGCAAACCCACCACTAGATGGGGGGAAATAGTTATCTTGACAGTACTTTACAGTCTCCTTACTAAAAGGAAAACCAGAAAAGCTTTACTGTACATGCTGCTTCTTTAGCCTATACATTGTTTTTAAGCACAGTTCATCTGACCCAGTATAGATGGGTCAGATGCCAGTATAGATGCCTGCAGTCTGAGCGGGTCGCTTGGACACTCTTTGTTTTAGAGAGAGAAAAATAGCCATGTCAGCAGTTCATTTTCTATTTTCTTAAAGTAGATCTCTAAATATATAGGCAGCTGTAGAAGTGCTTGTTTCCCCTATCCTGGACTATAAAGGGGATCTTAAGTAGTCTCTGTCTGCATCTGAGATGGAGACATCTTCACTATAGATGTCAAAAAGTGGATGAATCAAGCCCCACATTTTTCTTCACTACTTGCAGATGCTGCCTTGCACAGTCTCCCGTTCTGGAGAAACACTGCTGTCTGCCAGACTGAAAGATTAGGGAAGGCCCTCATCTGCCTTGGAAATCTGAAAGGTTTGGAAGAAGTCTATTTGTTTCCCTTTCACCATCTGTCTCCTCTAAAACAGGGTGAGCTCAGGGGAATACAGTTGCTTTGTCTATAGTATGAGAATCCGACTGTGGCCAGGGCTCCTGCACGCTGCAGGTTGCTTATTCTGTCTCATCAGCGTCACATACGCTCCAGCTTTGTGGTTATAGCTGAGGGAGACTTAGAGTGATTTCCACACCTACTCCCTTCTCCAAGCAGCTTTCGCTTCAACTCATGAAAATGTACAAATGTTTGGGGAGGCTTAAAGATGAGTTTTTGGAGGCGATGTTTAGTTTTGTAAGACTTATGTCTGTTATGATACCTAAACCAAGCTGACAATGTTGCCTCAGGTGGTTCCTCACCTTTAAACAGATATTTCTGAGAGACCTGGGGCTTGATTCAGCCCACAGAGAAAACTAATAGCAAGGTGGTTCTGAGTTTCTTTGGCGATGCATGAGGCTCAGGATTCAATCAACAAATCCGGAGAGGCTCCTGTATTCAATTTTTCTAGCAAAAATGTTTGCAATTGCAATTTAGTTGGAAGCTGTCACATTGTAAAAGGTATTAAATTGCTCCCAATCTGCATCTTGCAAGGCTGTCCAACGTGTCTACTTCCCTGATCTCTGTTCATGCCAAGTTAAAAGGGCACGAGTCATTGTGACCTGGGTTGTCTCTTGCCTTCAGACAGAGTCTTACATGAGAATGGACACAACATACCTGCCGATAACTTTGAAATTTTGCAGAGGCTTCCTGCTTCCTTTCTAACATGTAAAAATGTGGTTTTACTTGCAAGCAGTTCATGGTGAGAAGAATTGTCAGAGGTGCACCTTGTAGATGTTGCTGATTTATAGTAAGTACTTTTTTTTTCTTCAGAAGTGATTGACAAGAAGTGCTTCTAATGATCCTGCAGACTTTTGGTGAAGGTCGATTTCATATCTATGTAGGTATATACACACACTAAAATACATACAAAATTTTGGTTGGCGCTGACCAAAGTGTTCTGGTTGGCAATTAATGGAACTTCAAAGTATAGCTCATTTGAAAGGATACATTACTTTTTTTAATTAAAGGAATAAATTGCTTTTTTTAAAAAGGTATTTCTCTCAAATTGTAATTTTAAAATAAAAACCTGAAATCTTTAATTTTGCAAATTTCAAAACAAAATAGTTCTGTTCTCTGAGAACTAAAAAGAAAATCATGTATTTTCATTTAAATGTGTTGTGTGATACCATGCAGGAGTAGTTTTCCTCAGCTGTTAGTTTTCCATCACTTTTCAGTTCTACTAAAGCTGAAAAAAACCCCTCTTTCACTGGGAAATAAGAGTTCAGCAGGAACTGTGAAAGAAATATGCTGCAGTTTCATGATACGAAGGTTATTCTACCTGAGCTATGATATAATAATACTTCTAAGCTTCCTATCGTCCATTTCCCTTCTAGGACAGGATTGCTCTTGGAGGCATAAATTCCTTTGTTCTGCCAGGAAGGCTCTGAATGAGGAGAGAAAGCGTGATTTAGGAGCTAAGCTGAGAGCCAGGAGAGCTGCATTCAGTCCCTTGGTCTGTTAACTTCAGCAAGTCACTCCTTGGCTTTATGCCACATGTAAAATGGGATGAGAGACGCGTTCACTTGCTGTTCGTCTCGCCTCTGCAGGTTGTGGAGCATATGGTGCACGAATTGCCTTTTCCTCGGTGCCAAGGACATTGAGGACCCAGAGCGCAGCTGTGGCTTCTGATGCAAGCCATAAACAATAACAGGAAATTAGATTTTTGTTTTGCCTCTGTTTTGGAGAAACTTTAAGAATTTCTTTGTGTTCCTCCATCTAGTCTGTAAAGCTACTCAGCTAATTCCCAAATAGGGGCTAGCAACTGCAAAGGTTTAGGGGTATCCTTCTTGCCAGGAGGAGGAGACTATTCAAAGTCTCCTTCTTGCCAGAAGAAAGCTTTTCTTTGCCTAACCCTACCCTCTTGACCAGGGACTGCTTATTTTTGTTGCTGAGACTCATCCTTAACTTATGAACCAACAAGGAGGGAGGTGCTTCAAGGAGAAGAGAGGAGCCAGCAAGTGGGTGTGGCAAGAGTAAAGAAATGGGATGCATAAGGCAGTATAAATATTAGTGCTTGGGAAGATGTTGAGCAATATGGGAACACAAATAGGACAGATAAGAGTCTTATGTTGAGGAGGAGAAGGATTTGGAGGAACCTTCTGTGTGTGTAGTATGATAGTCCTGTACAGAGTGAAGTAAGAGCTGCAGAGTCCTGCAGCTTGTTCTGCTACTGGCAATGTAGTAATTTTACTGAAAATTTCCACAAGGAAATACTGTCTTTTAATAAGAAACTGAGGTTTCCTTTGAGGAAAAGCTATCTGAAAAATTTCAGGTTAAAACATTTTTTGAAAAGAAGTGATGATTTTAATTTTGCTTTGTCTTAAAATGCTTTTCTCTTTTCCTTGTTTATGAATAAAAAATAGAAAGCACAATTCTGTCTTAAGATGAAATGGAACGAAAATCATTGTTTTACATCGAACCACAAGCATAAGCGTGAAACGGGATTTTTCTTTTCTGTTCACAATTTCTTGGCTTAATAGTTGTGAATAAAGGTTTTTTTTCACTTGAATTTAATCAGTGGAAAAAATATCTGGTTTTCCAGCTCATTTTTAACTGTCGCTAAATTGCACAGTACTGTTTAGGCACGTATAATGTTTCTTGACAGTGAAGAAGATAAAATGTTTTGTTGGAAATGAATGGCTGCAGTGCTAACTCTTATGACTCACTTCTCTGGTAATTGTGGCTTGCATGATCTTTCCTGCTGAATTCGAAGGCATAAACGAGGTGCAGAAGGACTGCCATCGTTCGTAGGACACTGGGAAATGGGTGGCCTCCAAGCGTTACTGAAATCCTTCTGCTTTATTGTCATCTGTCCTTATCTGCAGGGCCAGTTGTAGGTGTGGGAAGCAGGCAGTTGCCCAGGGTAGGTAGGCTGCTGCAGGCAGTAAGATAGCTCTGTGCCTGGCCTGTGCCAAAACCCTGCAAGGCCAGGCTACTGCTGGGGAGGTTCGAGCCCTGGGAGGATGTGGCGAGCCCTTCCTGGGACCACAGGCTCCACTCACCCTGCTATCAGCCATGCAGCTTTATGTCCCACAGCTTTTCATCCCAGGTTCTTTTCCCGTGGCAGGAGCGGCTTGTCCCTGCTCTCTCATCCTTGGGCATCCAAACTGACTCAGTGTATACTTATGGCAAGCTTTGAGCTGGCTCTGCTTGGCTGCACAACAAACAGACTCTAAGAGTCTGCTTTTAACTGCATGAGGCAGTGCTGAGGCATTCATCACCTGCAGCTGCTGATCAAAGAGGAGGGAGACTTTTCCTTGAAAATACCTCCCTGCAGATTAAACTGTGCACGTTGCCCGAGTCAATCTGATTTTTAGCAGACTGCCGTAAATCTATGAGTGTTTTTCTCTTTTTAGAACAGTATCTTCAGCTTTCCTTTTAAGATAAAAAGCTAGAAGAAAGTCAAGCTGGCAGTAAAAATAATTCCTTATATGTATACACAGTTTCCATAAAATCCATTCCAGCAATGTTTGCTCTGTCAGATGGAGAATAGAAATATTTTTTTCATTTACACTTTGTTTTTCAGGCTCTGACATAGCAGACACTCTGGAAGAAAGTGCTAGCCTAGTTGTCTCTGGGCTGAAGTATATAAATGGTTCCATTTTTGGTGCAGATCTCTCTCCATCAGAATGGAAGTCTTTGAGATATCAGAAAAGAAACTAATTATGGTCATGAGTTTTGAACTGCTACCCTGTCTTGACAAATGGCATCTGTAATTGGAAGCAGCAGAATAACCCATGCACTCTCTAATCTTGTTGGAAAAAAAAAGTCATCTGTGATCAAATAAATCTCTCCTCTTGCCAAATGACTTGAAATGAGAGTTATATAGTCTCTAGCATTTGCTGTGGACCATATCAAAATACTAATCCAAAGCAAAATGAGTTTTTCTGTTAGCATTATATACGTGCAGGAAGCTATATACGAAGTATCAGGGAAAAGGAATTAGACTTGGAAAAGTACAGTAGAATTTGGAACTCAGAGAAATATACATATTATCTTGGTCTTCTGGCTGTCAGGAACAAAGGCCATGTCTCTTAACCTTGAAAACTGTCTGGGTGTGTACTTGGAAAGAAGCCTTTCCACTGGCATCCATACTTCCCTGGCAGTAGTGGTGGTGATTT